>JASANB010006236.1:0-59054 GCA_030248155.1 Sabatieria punctata
CTAAACACAGCCATTTTTCTAACGTAAATCAGAGTGACATTCATCTCGATGGCTTCTACTGTCCATCGCGGGAAAACGTGGTCGTGTAGAAAGACGTTTCTCAAGCACCAATCGATTCTGTCTCGCCGTTCTACATCAGAATGTTCGTTCAGAATTTGGAATTTCGATGTTCTATTTAGAAAAAAATGGCCGCAAACATTAGGCTCTGGAAGGGTGTGAAGTAGTCGTTTAGCACTTCGGTCAGTAACATAGATACGAAGCCTCCAATTCAGGTTTGGATATGCTTTTGAACTCAGCGCACCAAGACGCTTCGATTGATGGGCCTCACGACTCAATTAGAACACTGCTTCGCTGCCAGTGGTCTTGGAAAGCACGACAAATGCGGAAAATTGAGCCCAAAAATTCTGATCATGTTTGGCACGCTACTAGTCAGGCTAGAATCGACCAATCTGGACTCCGATGGCCTCTACAATATTGTGAAAATTTCAGACGAGCTCTTTCATGTGAAGTGTGATCAGTATATGGCTAGCTCTTTTGTGGTCAAAAGTTATGACAGTTTAAATAATGAGCAGAATTTTTTGAAAATCAGTTTCAACCGAGAAAAACGCTAAACATTTTCGTCAAAAATTGGGATATACTAAACTGTAGCATATTGTTAGAAAGCCCATTATCTCAGCTACACAATGCACCAAGCCGCTTGTCGATAGCTTGAGAGAGTGGGCCAATGGCAACCGTTTGAATGTCGGTCACCGGAAGTGGCCCGGCACATACATTGTATTTCGAGATTTGTCGTGGTTGGGTCCCCCCCCCTGCGATACCGATAGTTAACGTGACTACTGCACAACATGCGCCACAGAGACAATATGTTACAGTATCTCAGTCAATTACCCCTTTGTCAACCATTGTAATACAGGTGCGTACTGTCGCAGGCTGATAAGCTGACATATGCCGGATCCAATCCAAACCAGCATTGTTTGATTGTGTGCACGCAAACTGTCGGAGCGCCTAGGTGCATACGTTATGATGAAGCTGCTGATACTACTTGTAGTCTTTCTCGGTGCTTCCTTGGCCGAAACCCGTTGTTGATGGCTTTACTCGTTTTGAAATCTTTCCCAATTCAGATAAAAACGTAGAGCGAATGTTACAACTGAAGTTGAGATACTTGGGGTAACACTTTTTTTGTTCTTCTTTTCTGCCAATATGTTCTGATCAGTACTGCTTTTTGTTTTCGGGAAAAAACTCAAGCCGGGTTTTTTTCCGTTTTTTCTCAGTTTTTTCTGATTTTTTTCCAAAGTTATTTTCCGAATTGACAGAAAAAAATTTTTTTAACAATCGCTTTTTATTGCATAATTCAGCGAAATAGTGTGAGTTTTATTACGAAATGCACTAATTTTATCTTTTAGAGTAGTAATTTGATTTTAAAACAACAAAAAATACAATAATAAAAGTTGCCTGAAAATGGTACCGGTATTTTTGGCAAAAACAGCTAAGTTATGGCAGGAAAATGCTTGTAAGGCTTGTATTAACGTAAATTTTTAGCATTTGAAGCGAATTTAACCAGTTACTGTGTCTATTTCCTTTAAAACCTTGCTTGAGTTTTTTCCGCATTTTAGTTTTTTCCGAGCCCCTAGGAAAAAAACAAAAAAACCGAGGAAAAAACCGACCGATCAGCCCTGGTTCTGATTTGACCTCTGCTGTTCCACTCAATCTGACTCACGACTGATCGTTAGCAGGGCGCCACCATTAGGTGTAGGGCCCGACCGGATACAAATTTCTACCGGATCCGGATATCCGGTCGGGCCCTAACTATAGGTGAAAACGGGAATTCAACCAAGTTTCAGTCAAATATAGTGCTAGGGGCCATCCATAAACTTCGACGTCCAGAGCGTGGGTGGGGGTGGTTGCTTGAACGTCGGAAAATGTCGCAGGGGGTGGGGGGCTTGGTATCAAATCAAATCAAAACGTCGACGTTTTTAGGGCCTATGTTTTGTTCGCAGCTTTACTATATTACAAGGAAAAACTTAACCCAGTTCAAGTTTCCAATAATGTAGGGTTTTCTGCCAAAATGGTAGTTAACGGTCAAAAGTTTGTTTTTCATGGCTCTACGGTACTATGTATATTTTATTCTACAATTTTCAATGTCGGACACAGTACCCAGTTTAGTCCGGGGAGGGGGGGATCTGCCAAACGTCATAGTTTTTAAGGGGGTTGTGTTGAAAACGTCGAAAAAGGTAGGGAGGGGGTGGGGTGCAAAATTTTGAGTTTTTTAACGTCGTAGTTTATGGACGGACGGCCGCTAAGGGTAACTTAGATACTGTAGATGCCTGCCAGATTTAGCCGTATCCGTTGCTTGCAAAATTAGTTTCGCTTAAGCGCTAATTCAGAATGCACCCGTTTGCTGCCGTCTCTCCCGTCCGCGGCCGCACCATCTACTGTGGGAAACATATATGTTTTATGTATATGTTTTAAAACATAAATATGTTTGTTTTTGGGAAAACATATATGTGTTTATGTTTCTCAATATGTTTGCGTGTCAAATATGTTTTGAGGCCAATATGTTTCTGGAAACATATACATATTTTTGCTGTAGGAATTCTTGATTTCAAGACTTTTGGTTGCTGTTTGACAGTAAACTTTTCCAAAATCTGACTTTCACTTAAACTTATTGAATCTGAGTATGCTATCTAAATTGTTGCAAACCGTTTTAAACAATAAATTCAGAATCTCAAGTTTGAATTATGGAAAATTAAGACAAAATATAAGTGAATAAGTGACTTTTACACAAATATGGTTTATGTTTAAAACTATGTGCATATTCAATTTTCAGAAACATATAACTATATGTTTTATTTATATGTTTGATTGGCGAAAAACATATATGTATAGTTATATTAATATGTTTTAAAAATTTCGGTATTTTCCCACTGTAACATAAACTGGCAAGAAACGGGCAAGTTGACCAACTTTCAAGTTTCCTTCCAACCTTATTAAATTGCTATTTACTTGGTGATTTTAGCTAAAGCAATTTACGTAATTTTGGTATTTAATTATAATTTGATCGGAAACACTACCCTGAATCCGTAAAAAAAGTTAACAAAACCCAATTTTTACCCCAAAAAGGTCGCAAAACCCACTTTGGACTTGGTCCCTAAACCCTATTTGGGATTTGAAAATGGTCCCCCACCCAGCGACATGTATGATTGGCAGGGATCTAAGTTCTCCGGTTGTGCTTTCGTAGGGCTAAGTAATTGTACGTATATTGTGACGCGACTGTGCTCCCAAATGTCACAGAAGCCAAAAATTTGGGTGTTATTTTCGAGCTTGAGTCAAAACTTGAGCTTTCTTCCTCATTACAAGATGTGGCCAAGCGATGTAAGCAGATGCTGTGTGGACTGTACCGCGTGAAAGAGTGCCTTCCCCGAGATGTTCTCGTTAAGATAGTTGAAACGGTAGTGCTGACACGCGTCTACTACAGTATGCTCCTAGCGTCATTCATGCAGCACCGTCAACCGAACCTACGTCGAATCCACCCTGCAACGAGTGGTCAATTTTGGCGCTAAACTGGTTTGCGGGCTCCGAAAATTTGACCGGGCCACCGAGGCTCGCAATTCAGTGCGCTGGCACAGCGCCAACATCCAGTTAAAGTACCGAGCTCAAGTGCAAGCTTACGCCCTGTTCCTGGAACAAAGCCCAATTACTGACCTGCAAATAAACACTGATAGACGGTCGCGACGCTGCAATGCTCGCACAAAATTTAAGCTACCTAACTTCAAAACGGAATCTGCCAAGAGAGCTTTTTTTTTTCGAGCCGCCACTATTTTGAACCATGCTTTAGAAATCAATGTTTACGCTCCAATTTCGGTTGCCAAGTTTAAAATATTGCTGAAAGAGTTTTACGACAAGCAGTTTTCCTAGTCGATTGTTTTTCACGTACAGTATGTAGTGGTTGATTTTATGTACATTTTTCTTTCCTTCGTATGCACTGCACCCTTCTCTGTCTGTACTGCGTTGTCGTAGATGACTAGCTTGTTTTGCTATATCATTCAGAGAAGTAAAAATGATGATGATGATAAAATGATGATGTTGTTTGACTACTTGTTTTACTGTAGCTTATGTTTTCTTGCTCGTGTGCTGGTGTAGAGCTAAATGGGAGTAAAGTCAGTCAATATTTGGTGGAAAAAAGTGAAATTTGGCATCTAAAACATATTTTGAACGCATTCTGGATCAGGTCAGAATGAATACCTAATCTACAGCATGTACGTATGTAGGTAAGGTACTAATTAATCTATTGGTTATCGAACGCTTTTTCATTTTATTTTACCTCCTCCAAGTCTATGTATGTATGTATGTATGTATGTATGTATGTATGTATGTATGTATGTACTATTAGTTTTATACTAAATAGCGTTCTATTTTGTGTTAAAGCTCGACTTCTGGCGTCCAGCAACAAAAACCGGCCGGCCGATGCACGTAATGGTGAAAGGGGAACATGCCAACGAGTTAAAACAGTTTGCGCATGGACACGGAATGACCTTCAAAACTCTTGTGCATAATGTCCAGGAGTGAGTGTTTTTGCCTTTTAAAGCAAACTGGTATGATTATGTATTGAAAGAGACTGTCACACGCCGGCACAGTTGGTGAAGTGGTTTAGGCCGCAGAACCACTGTGCGCGACGCCGTGCGTTCATCCACTCGGTGGGGCAAGTTTCTTGCCGCAGAGTTGGTCGTCGGCATAAAGTTCCACCCAGGCCACCGAAAACTGGTTACAGTGAGTAGTAGGTAAAATGGGAACCAACTGGATCTGCCATTGCACCAAAGCCGCTCCAAAAGCATGCCACGTTGGAGGAGAAGATCAATGACGTCAGGAGTTGTCCATGGAAACCGACTAGGCCTGGGGGCCTCTCTCGCACCAGGGGCGGACCAAGCGGACGTTGGGTTGGGAGCCGACATCATCATGATGTCACCACACCAGGCACTCTCTTAGTACCTGGCGCCCAACAGCATGGCTAGAGTGGCTTGGCAGTGAAAGAAGGGCAAACGTCCGAGATGACGAACCACGGGGGTTGCGCAATGGACCGCATAGGTCTGAGCGTAGGGCCGTAAGGTCCCCCACACATCGGATCGGATCGGATCGGTGACAGTTACATGTAGCCAATTATACAAATACAAATTGGTATAAATATGCAAATGTTTTGGATTACGGAATACAGAGGCAATATACATACGTATATGTACAAAACAAACAGACTTGATATACAAATGGTTTGAATACTTCCCTGTTTGTGTATTTCACAGTAAGTAATGTGGTAAATGTAGCGTTTTTGGGCTGTTTTCTTAACTTCTTTTGCTGCAACTGACTTGGTTTCCACATCACTATTATTTTATTTTATGCATTTTTAAGCAGTGCTTTTTAGTGTTTCAATGTTTCTCCAAATCTAAGCATCCAAAAACAGTGATGAAAAAAGCTTTCTTCTCTCAAAAATTACACTTTTTGGACATTAATTACGTTTTTTGTGATATACGAATATACAAAAAATATGTACTATTAAAATTTTGTTTGTATATGCATAATATACATACACATATAGAAACCACTTTGCTTTGCATTTGTATATATACGTACATATACAAATGAAGTAAGTAGGCATATACAGGGTGTGCCAAAAAAAAACAACCCAGCAGAGTTTTTGCTGTAGCAACCGCAAATCTCAACCGATTTGAACGAATCCTTCTTTAAATGAAAGATAAATTAATTCTTGAAAGACTGATGTAACGTTTATTAAGATAGCCTGCTTAGTTCCTGAGATATTTGCCCTCAAAGTCGAAACAGAGATTTTGGCAGTGAACAAGAGTGATAAACACAACCCAGCAGATTGTTTACTTTTGCAACCATGAACCTTAACCGATTTGAATGAATCCTTTTTTGAATGAAAGATTGATAAATTCTTCAAAAATTGGTGCAATTTTTATTGAGATTCACTGCTTAGTTCTTGAGATATTTGCCCTCAAAGTCAGAAACAGATTTTGGCAAAGAACAAGAGCGATTCCGTTGCACTTCATACTAAAGCAGATTCCTACTGCTGGGGGCTAATGACACTTTACTGTTGAAGTGAACCGAGTTTATGTGTCACCAGTAAAGCCTCCAATAGCCCTCAGCAGTAGCAGGAATCCGTTTTATTACGAAGTGCAGCGGAAAAATAAAAATTCCCTCTTGTTCACTGCCAAAATCACAGTTTTGATTTTGAGAGTGAATATCTCAGGAACTAAGCAGAGTACATTAATAAACGTTACATCAATCTTTCAAGAATTTATTTATCTTTCATTTAAAAAAGGATTCATTCAAATCGGTTGAGATTTGCGGTTGCTACAGCGAAAAATCTGCTGGGTTGTTTTTTTTTGGCACACCCTGTATTTGCCCATGTTAATTACACGTACTTGGTCATATTGGGCAGTATGTCCTGTTTGTTCTAGTTTGGTGGAAATGCAAAAGGATGAGATGAAGAGTGCTCAACGTTTCAAAGCGGGTAGTCCTTCTCGTCTGTTTGCGATAGATCAGTACCACTCAACTCAGGAGGTGAGCCATGCTCTTATTCACACTGAGATGCACTGTACAGAGAAGAACATAATATTACAGATAAATGATTGGATGGACTCATTAGCCAACGAGTATTCTTCGATAGTATCCGTTATGAGTGCAGGAAAGTCACATGAAGGCAGAGACATGAAATTAGTTAAGGTAAGTATGTAAGATGTCAACTCAACTTTTCTTTATTTCTGCTTTCTTCTGTTAAGCTGTGCAAAAGTGTGCATGTTTGTTAAACTTTCAGATTGGCAGTGCAGGAGCCAACAAGCCAGGATACTGGATAGATGGTGGACTGCATGCGCGTGAATGGATTGGAGTAGCAACTGCTTCTTGGATTATTAACCAGGTTCGCAGGAAATACTTGCACAGTCAATTATGAATGTAAGTGTTGTTTTTAGCTAGTTACAAAATACAACTCTGACTCAGAAATCAAGAAACTAGTGGACAGTGTAGATTTCTACATTCTGCCTGTCTTCAACCCAGATGGTTATGAGTTCACCCGGAGTGACAATCGAATGTGGAGGAAAACTCGAAGTGGTCCCAGATGTCATTCTAGTTGGACAGGAAAGCAGTGTTGCTATGGAGTGGACGGCAATAGAAACTGGGATTATCAATGGGATGGTAAAAACTACCAGACTGAGTGATTAGGATGACAAGTCAGTTTCAGTAAGTGGAAGTAGTGACAATCCTTGCTCAGATGAATACGCAGGTCCCAACGCCTTCTCTGAAGTGGAAGTCAAGAATGTAGCCAACTTTCTGAAAGCTCGCAAGGATTCTATGAAGGCATACATCAATCTACATTCGTATTCCGAGATGTGGTTTTATCCATATGCTTATGCCCCTAACACATATCCACCAAATGTAGCTGAACTGGTAAGTGAATGGAGATTGTTCTGCAATAGCGCACTCTGCAGTATTTTGAGAGCAACTCCTGATATTTTCAGTCTGTTACTTTCTAGAAAGCAGTTACTCTAAAAGCTGTCCAAGCTATTCGAGGTGTTCATGGCACTCGCTATGAGTATGGTTCACCTGCAGATATATTATGTGAGTTGCGTGACCATTATGTGATGCCATTCACGGCATTGGTTGTTAAAAATACAACAGTCAGGCACTTAACGCCGTTTATGGTACCAGTATTTAGGCTGGTGGCTCTATATATGCCATTAGCACCATATATGGTAGCAGTCCATATGTGGTACCCTACGTTCAGGGTCTGTGGTATATATGTATACATACATATGTGTACAGGTCAGGTCATCCGTTGAAGGGGAGGGAGGTCTGGCGCCGGCCAGGGATTTGAGCCCAAGAACCCAGCTAAATTCCTCTGCTGGGCGGATCGTGCAAGCCTCTACTAGTATTATGAAAAGAATGCCTTTTAAATGTCTTTCAAGGATAATTTTTCAAAATTTGCTCGCCCAGTCGAACACCCAACCGCCCAACTAGGCCTCCTTAAACTACTAAAACTGTTAATTCTATGCTAAGAATGCTTTAAATGCGTTTTTAAGGCTAATTTCTCAAAAGCCTCCTATGAGGCAAAAGCAACGTCATCAGTGACGGAACCCCTCACCCTGTTGTCATCATTTGGCAACCCGCCTCCCCACCCGATGACGCTATTTTTGCACCGCTCCTATGCCAAATGAAGTGATCTTACATGTACAAACGTACATGACTATGTATGTAGAGTACTGCGCAGAGTGTTTGTTAAGGATAAATTGCAATTATTATTGCAGACAGCGCATCTGGGAGTTCATTCGACTATGTGAGAGGAACACTGGGAGTTGAATGGTCCTATGGACTCGAGCTGAGACCCGGAAATGGCGACACAGATGATGACCAATATTACGGATTCCAGTTACCTGCCAGCTATATACAAAGAACAGCCGAAGAAACCTGGGCTGGACTGAAGGTGGTAGCAGACCAACTATAAAACCAGCAGTCATCTTATAGGACTTATTATAATATACCAGATAAAAGATCTTCTCATCACTATCTAAGCCGCATCGTTGGCTCAGTGGTTAACTCGCCGCCTTCACATCTCCAGAGGTTGTTTTTGGGTTCGAAACCCGTCGAGACGATACGAAATAGTCGACAAAAAGCGCAACCAGGCCATCGAAAGTCAACAATGGCAAGTAGATATCACAACAACTAACGCCCCATCAGAATTAACAGTCGGAACGAAAAGCCAGCTGAAGCAGTATTTTGAATAATCAGCTGTACAAGAACAAAGTACTCTGGCTTTTCTGTCAAAGTACTTTTCAAGCAGAAAATGCCACCGCATGTTTACCACTCTCTTCAGCAAATTTCATTTTGTAAAAAGAACGCACAAAAAACGATTCAAATGACAAACAAGTAGAAAGAAGCAGAAATGCAAAACGTACAAACAAAAGGCGTCTAGTATGTTGGCAGTCAACAGGTCTAGTGTGTTGTAGATAGGGTAGAAACCGGTGGATGGAGGTAGGTTGGTTGACATTGATCTTAAGGCTTCTTACTCATTCTTTCTACACTTACAAACTTTATCCGCTGGTTCCGGTCGTAGCTAGAAAAGTGCTCGACATGTTTGTGATAGAAGAATCGAACAATTACCAACCTGTAGTCAAAGAACAGTTCGTCACCAGCATCTATGTCTCTCTTGGCGTAGATTCCAATTCTCTGGTCCCCATTAACCATCATAATTCTGGCGTGACAGTTCGGGTTGACAGAATGATTAGCGAACCTGATTTTGTTGCCCTTGTAGGTGGCATCCACCACGTACTCTGGAACGCATTGGCTCAAACCATTTAATTTATTGCTCATTCCTATTGAGCACAAGCCTTAGCCAGCAGTTGGGCGACAAAATTAAAGGATGGTGTACGTTAGCGCCCCGGCGGTGGGGTAACTCCAACCTACAATTTGATTCCACTGCTCGATCGAACGGAAAACACAGCTTTGTTGATTAAATGAAAGGTGAAAAAGTTAGGCATGTGCAATGGCGTAGCTGGGAATCGAACACAACACCTTTGGATTGCCGGTCCAGTGCTCTAACCACTAAGCTACACGCCGATGCCAGACCAACACCTTAAACTCAGTATTTGAGAAAGCTAGCCAGTCATGAGGAGCGGGCAGAAGCCACAGCATCAAACTCAAGCTGAACTAACTAGTATAGCCAAATCAGGGTTCATACGGATCAGGGTTTTCCAAATTCCCTGACTTTCCCTGACCTGAGTGCTAAAATTCCCTGACTTTCTACAAGCAAACTCATAAAACAGTAAATGTTTTCAAGCACCTAATTTTGTGATTTCTTTTGCATCGGCAGATATTTACATAAACGGTAGCATATCCAATAATTTTCTAAAAGCAAAGGGTGAATTTGGTATTAAAAACTAATCGTATTTCAACAAGTATTCTGAGCGTGAAGTTAACAAGAATTAACAGTTTCAGGGTTTGCCGAGGCCTGGTTGGGCCGCAGCCTAACCAGGGCGAGAAAATTTTGAAGAAATAGCTTTCAAAAACGCATTTAAAAGGTAGTCTTGGCGAAAAATTAACCGGAATTAACAGCTTCAGAGTTTGACGAGGCCTGGTTGGGCAGCTGCCTACCAGGGCCAGAAAATTTTGACGAAATAGCATTCAAAAACGCATTTAAAAGCTAGTCTTGGCGTAAAATTAACCGGAATTAACAGTTTCAGACTTGGACGAGGCCTCGAGAAAATTTTAAAAAATCCCTATAACTTTCCCTGACCAGATCTGAAATTCCCTGACCTGACTTTTCCCTGACCACTTTTAAATTCCCTGACTTTTCCCTGACCTCCCTGACCATTTTTAAATTCCCTGACTTTTCCCTGACCTCCCTGACCCGTATGAACTCTGTCGTGAAAGACACGAGCTTATAAGAGAGGAGGGGAGTAGTATTAATTATTGTACAAGGCTAGGTAACGCTATTGTTGAGCATTCATGTACAAATAGTTTATAGGCGCGATGTACTAGAGCTAGCGAGGCCGCTATGACGTCATGTGGCGTCACTTTACTACAAAGTAGGGGCGCGCCTCAATTCTTCCAGAACTTTCTTCGCCTCACCTCCTATTGGCAGGTGGGCGTGGCCTTCTAGAACTTTCCATGCATTGTATATAAGCGCCTACGATAATGTTACGTCATTGTTCTAGAACTTTCTAGAATATTCTATTGAGCTATATAAGGGCCCGGCTCAACCATTGTGTATCCTCTGTTTCTGCCAACTATCCTCTGTTTCTACAAATGAGCCTCTGTCAATCCTCTGTGTCTACAAATCCTCTCTTTATATCAACCTATCTTCTGTTCCCCAATTGCTGTGTCTGTGCAGCCCTTCCCCAATTGTTACTGTTTGCTGTTATTCCCGAATAAAGGGAACCTTCTCAAACCCAAAACAAGGCTTCTGTTTCTGATCCACCGCAACATTTGGTAGCAGCGAGTGGTTAAAACTACTTCAAGTGGATCGAAAAGAAGAATCCCAAAGGAAGAATGGCAAAAGATTGCGTGCAAGCTGACACGATTTTCCATCTTGCCCAAGGAGGCCTTTTCGGCAAAGAGGTCTACATAATGCAGTTGTGCAACGGGAGTCTAGAGAGCTTTCTGAAGGGAAACCAAGAGGAACTGAACTTGCAACAAATGGTCACTTTGATGCTTGATGTAGTGAAGGGTGTGGAGCACATGCACAGAAACTCGGTGATTCACAATGATCTCACAGTGAACAATGTGCTTTATGTCCATCTGGATAGGAAAAGGGAATGCAAGCTGGGAATCTCTGCCAAAATCTGTAAGCATTTCCATGTAACTCGTCTGCTTGCACTTGCTTTCATGGCTTTTTTAGGCGACTTTGAGCTGAGTAGAAACACCTAGAAATATTACGAAATCGGCTCTCACACTCCAGTTCCGATCAAATTTTCGGCACCTGAAGTGCTTCGCAGGTCAAAGCAGTCCCCAGCGTCCGATGTGTGGTTGTGCGGTGTGGTGTGCTGGCAAATTCTGCTCTACGGTGCCGAGCCATGGGAAGGGTACAATTGGGATGGAGTGAAAAACCAAGTACTCAACGGCAACCACCTGTAGTGTCCCCCTGAGACGCCGGACCAGCTGAAGAACATTTTGCATGAATGCTTTCAGATGGACCGGCACGCAAGAGTGTCGGCTGAGCAGCTGAGAAGAAATCTGGAGAACTTCCTGAACTCTTTGATTAATAAAGAGGAAGGTCTGGTGCCTCTGGAGATGCAGGTTAATCCCTCCAAGGCGAACTAATGTGTTGCCCCTAAGACCGCCAGCTCTTAGGTCGCAGTAATGTTCATCGCTTATGCATGCAACGTGAGTCACTAAGCCGCAGCTGGCGGTGGCCCTGCTCTATGAGGAGATTGCTTATCTGAGCTAGCACGGAGCGGTCCGATTTCTTAATTCTGTTAGAATGTGTTTGGTATACCGTTGATTAAAGTTCTCCTGAACTCACGTCACACGCCACCGACACATTAGTGGCGACGCCTGGTGCTGTTTCAACCTACGCTCAAAGCTCTCCACTCCAATGGCTGCTGCGCCTAAATTGCACATTCCGCCTCCCAGCCCGTACTGGAACAATTCCTCCGAGACTCCAAGCAACTATCGTTCCTGGGTCTTTCGGTTGGACAACTGGTTTGCTCTCACAGCCGCCGCGCTGCCTCCAGGTCAGCAACTGACGCCCGAGCGAAAGAATCGCTATCTCTTCCAGCTTCTGGGGGAGGAAGGTGGCCGGCAATTTGCAACCCAGCCGATTGTGCAACAAATCGCGACGACCAGCTATGAGGACTTTTCGAAGGCTGTGGAAACTTACTTCCAGAAGTCAATCAGCGTCGTCAGAGCCAGACACGATTTTCACACGCGTTTGCAACGCTCGTACGAGACTGTGGACGACTACACGACCGAACTGCGCGCTCTTGCTATCGACTGCCGATTCGGGGAACAGGAAAATGAACAATTGGCTACGCAACTCGCCATTGGCTGCTACTCTGAAGAAGCAAAGAAAGAACTGTTGCGTAAGACTGAGCTTAACCTCGATGAGTTTGTCACGCTGATACAGGGCATAGAAAGCGCTAGTTCTGATTTGTCTGCGATCCAGTATAGTTCGAGTGCCAAAGGGGCTAAAATCGGGGCATCTAAAAACTTCCCAAAGCCTAAATCATACTCGAGTGCGCGATCTGGCGAATCTAAAAGGGTCAAAAGTCCGCCTAAACGGGTGTCTAATCAGTCTCAGTCTGCTAGCCGCACGCCTTGCTCTGGTTGCGGTCAAATGACGCACGCTTACAAGTCCAACGAGTGTCCTGCGTTCAATGCTAAGTGTAGCTATTGCTCTAATCTGCACCATTTCGAAAGCTGCTGCCACAAAAAACAGCGATCCGGCCAGAGCGCGAAAGGCCAGAGCCGGGGGCGCTCAATCAAGGCAGTCAGACGGCGTAAGCACAAACAGGTGAGTCACGAATGCGCCCAGGAAGCGGCCAATTTCTGCTGCACGATGTTTTTGCTGGGACCGCGGGGCTTTGTAGCCATCCCCGCCGACATGGACACTGGCTCTGACGCCAGCACGATTACGAGCTCGCTCTACCGCAAACACTTTACAGCACTGCCGCTCAAATCGGTGCACGCGCCTCTGCGCAACTATGACGACACGCCTATCACGGGTGTCAACGGCTATTTCAACGCCCCTGTCAGCATTCAGGGCAGAGTGCATCGAGCGCGCATTTACGTCACCAGCGATGAGTGCTCACCAACTGTGGGCAAAAATCTAATTGTTCCTTTGCAACTCCTGGCACGCAATTCTGCCATTCGCGCAGTCAAAAGCGTCGATTTCGACTATGCTGCCTTTGTCGCCGAGCAATTCCCTGTGCTCCTGTCCGCAAAGTTGGGTTGCTACCCAGACTTCGAGCACCACATAACTCTGTCACAAGACGCCATGCCTTCTGCCAAAAAAATGCGACCCGTACCACTTGCGAGACGCGATGCCGTGGCGGAAGCAGTGCGCGAGCTTGACGAAAACGATGTGTGGGAAACGGTCGACAAAGCGCTCTGGCAACACCAAATGGTGACTGTACAAAAACCAAACGGTTCATATCGCATAACAACGGACTTGTCACCTCTGAACAAATACGTTGTGCCCGACCGATACCCGTTGCCGCATATCAAAGAAATCTTTCTGGAGTTGAAAGGCGCCAAAGTGTTCTCAAAAATCGATTTGAAGCACGCATTCTTCCACATAAAGCTGGATGAGGCCAGTCGCGACCTCACAGCCACATTGACTCATCAAGGTTTACGCCGCTATAAGAGACTCCCCATGGGCCTGAAAGACTCAGGTGCCATCTGTCAACGTCTTGTAGCGCAAACCCTTGCCGGCTGCCCCGGGCATTATCAATTGGCTGTCAGAACTGTTCGCACGTTATGGTAATCCCGAACAGATCGTAACAGATAACGGCCCCCAGTTTACAAGCTCTTTGTTTACTGAGTTTCTGGCATCGCGCGACATTGAACACATCCGAACTGCCGTTTATAACCCTGAAGAGAACGCTGTTGTTGAAAATTTTCACCGCACCCTTAAACATGGTGTTCAAGCCTTCCATGCAGCTCACACGCCTTGGAAGATTGGCATTCAACAGCTTCTGTGCCAATATCGTGCTACTGCCCCTTCACCAGATGGAGAGAGCCCTGCTGAAAAGTTTCTGGGCCGCAAAATGCGACTCAACTTTCAGCCTGTTCTGCACCGCACTGTCCTTGCGGCCGATGCGACCGCCGACCCTCCTGAATCACCAGCACCCCCGGCCCTGCCTTCCAATCGCGGCCCTTCCCATAAAGGTGATCAGGTGCAGGTGCGTCTCCCCTCTGCACGCAAAGGTCGCTCTCCCCTGTCTGCCCCACTGCCGGTGGTCCAAAGACTGGGACGTTGGTCTTATCTGCTTTCTGACGGGCAGAAATGGAATGCCCGTACAATGAAGCGTTATCATAACCCCAATCAGCAGTGGGCCACGGTCGAGTATGCTGAGCCTGAGCCGGACGCCTCCGCGCCTTTTCCCCGGCGTTCTCAACGCCAAAATTTGGGACATCCGCCAGATCGCTACTCACCCGAACCCTGAATTTCGCTTCCTGGGGGGAGGGGGTATTAATGTGTTGCCCCTAAGACCGCCAGCTCTTAGGTCGCAGTAATGTTCATCGCTTATGCATGCAACGTGAGTCACTAAGCCGCAGCTGGCGGTGGCCCTGCTCTATGAGGAGATTGCTTATCTGAGCTAGCATGGAGCGGTCCGATTTCTTAATTCTGTTAGAATGTGTTTGGTATACCGTTGATTAAAGTTCTCCTGAACTCACGTCACACGCCACCGACACATTACGAACATCCCTTTCTTTCAGTGTGTCGATGATTATCATGCTGTGACCAGTACCTTTGTCTAAGCAGCCGACTGTATCTACAGAACTGTATAAACTGTGAAGTGAGTAGTCAACATCGTATACATTGTACGTGCAGAAACTAGCCGCCATCTATACAGAACGTATGAGTTCTGTAGACCTATATTTAGGCAGGTAGGGTTATGATTGTTGCAGTGGGACTATCTGGAATAGTAAGCGTGATTCTGATTTCTGGTCTCTACATCCACTAGAGATGTTGACGAGTCTGAAAAAGCTCGGCTCGCGAGCCAAGTTCGAGCGAGATTATCAGGTTAGAAAGCTCGCGGCTCGAGCCAAGCGGAACACGAACGCGCTACAATGTTAAAAATGTGTATAATTTAATCAACTTTTGAAAATATTGT
Source organism: Sabatieria punctata (assembly GCA_030248155.1). NCBI lineage: Eukaryota > Metazoa > Nematoda > Chromadorea > Araeolaimida > Comesomatidae > Sabatieria > Sabatieria punctata. Next base: position 15,342 of record JASANB010006236.1, read on the forward strand.
GTTTTTGGAGGTAAAATTCGTTTAATTTCTATGTTTGTTACATTATTTTAAGCTGCCGATCATAAAAAATCGCTTAATTAGCTAGGAAAAGCCTTATAGATATTGATATTACGGTGCTACTTTTTCTATTTTTCCGAGCTTTCCGCAAAACTTAAACCTCGCGAGCCGAGGTCGAGCCAGCTTGGATGTGCCCAAAAAACGAGTTAAAACGAGCTGACCTAAATAGAGCTCACGATACTGTGGAATACATATATGTATATGTAAAAAATACATAATATAATACAGGGTTGTATATTTTTCCGAAAAAAACCTCGGCCTGTTTTTTTCCAGTTTTTTTCCGGTTTTTTTCCGGTTTTTTTCCTAAATCGCGGAAAAAAACTCCAGCCCAAGTTCTGAGTATCCTAGGCTGGTTTTATGATTCCTAACGCTTTCTAGCGCCTTCCTCAGTCTTGTTAGACCAGAAATACACGTGTTACATTGATATAAATCACGAAACAGGCATGAAACAGTGCCTGACAGGTTCCATGAATAACGCTATATGCAAATTTTCTTACAGCAGTTTGCATTTTTGTTTTTTCATGCCAAATTTGGTCTTTTTTGTTGTTTTTCTAACAGTTTTGAGTCAGCATGGCCTATTATACATAGCAAAAGTCCATTTTTTAAACGAAAAATGACGTAAATTAGCTATTTTTAGCTTGAGTTTTTTTCCGCGATTTATGTTTTTTTCCGACCCTTAGGAAAAAAACCGGTTTTTTTCCGGAAAAAAACAGTTTTTTTCCGGTGTTTTTTTCCCACCTCACATCCCTGATATAATAGTTATTTAATTTAAAAATAAATTTAGAAACACTATTTGGAACGACCTCTCTGAACTTGTTGTAACTAAACCGTTGTTGTTGGTAGGGATGCGCAAGGTACGTCCGACTGCGCCGTTTAGAAAATACAAAAATACGGCCAAAATCTGGTCCGAAATCGGTTTTCGCAACTTCAAGCGCAAATTCTTTTTTCTGTTCGGTTATTGATGGTAGGAAGTGATGTATTTATATGAAACAGAGTATGAGCTATCGAAAAAGATGCATTTTGGGCCATAATTCAGCCGTTAAACGGCATTTTTTTCTCAAAAACTGAATTCGTTGTTTTTCAACGTCCATTTTCTGTTGAAAGGAGAGTTGATTCAAGTTGATTTCAATCGGATTTGAAAACCTACTTGCACCACTCTTTTTCTTGACGCAGTTTGACCCGGTCCCCACAAATTGGATTCTTTCTTAACTACTGAAAATCGGCTTTTTCGTGGATTTTTTCGTGTTCCTGATTGTTGTGAAAAAACGACAAATTCGGCGAAAGGATTTCAATCGGTTCTGAGTACAGTAGACTTCAGGAGGCTTTCGAATAATACAAGAATTGGCTCTCTGCTGTTTGTCGTTAACCCCACAAAGGGTGTTGAAGTTTCTGTTTCTGTTGAAGTAACCCTTAATTTTTGCCATTTCAGTATTTTATTCTATGCAATGCTTGCAATCATACTTTTTTGCATTAATTTAGCTGTGTTACGGATATTCACAGCCTTCTAGTAGATTTTAAACAATCAAGTGGGTTGCATCTTCGTAAATCGCGCCACAGAAAATCAGTCCCCTTTCAAACGTGCGACGAAATGCTAATTACTAAACTGCGCGGCTCACACAACAAACTGTTTTATACCCGAATTTCTCTAATTCTTCATGAAATCAAGTGCGGTTTTTTGGGGAATTTATCGCATCCGGTCATGCTATCGCCGTTTTAGCATAAACTTTTTCTTGTAGCGCGAGTTACTCAAATTTATTTCCCATTACTAAAAATGGTACCAAGTGCGCCATAGAAATTCCTTCGCAAGCGGCTGTTAAATCACATTTTTCTAATTTATAAAGTTAAAGCAAGAATGTATACATTCTTGGTTAAATTTAAAGCATCAGTTCCAAATGATAAAGTTCAATGTCAGTTCTTAGGTGTTGTTCGTAACGGTTCGCGCTTTTAAACCGCAGATTTTCGGTTGTAAACTACTGTCGTATGTTGTGTCACGTGCTTCTGTTTTTTCTTTGGTGGGGCGCCGGCCGGGCCCGAGTCCGACACTGGCTGGCTGCGGTGCGGTTGTTGTAGTTAAGAAACGATTTCGATTTGATGACGAAGCAAACAACACATCTACGTATTGTTTGTAGTCTAATTCAAATTCAATAGGCTATTTGCTTTCCAGTAGTAGGTAGTTTGTTTTACTTGAATGAAATTTGAAAGAATACACCTATTATTTCTTCATCGACAGGAGAAGAAAGATTAGAAACGTCCAACCAGTTTGTTGTTGATTCTTTCTTCTTCGGCTTAGTTTTACTAGGGTTGTAGTAGCCAGACATGGACAAAGGGGAGGCGCTTAGTTGAGCCCCCTCAGGCCGCCGCTACGGCCCTCAAGGATTTTTAGAAAAATAATTGTTTAGAAAATTATGATGATAAAAGTATGCCTGTAAATGAGCTCAGGTCAGAATAGAAAGAAAGAGAAGAATGAAAATTTATGAACATCGTCCAGTACAAAACCTAAAAGTGTATACCAGTACAAAAGTTAAGGTTAAGAATAACTTACTTTTACCTATTTTAGCGAAAAGTAAGCCTAATAACGTCGATTTCAGTCAAAAGTCGGACTTTTTGGCTTACCATCCCCTAAACTTCTCTCATAATGGGCGGGAAAAATCCGGAGGGGGTCTGGAGACCTCGGGGTGGGGGGTCCCGAAGAAAGTCCAAAAAACGCCTATTTTGCCTTAAATAAGCGAAAATTTTCTCCCTCCGAGAGGGGGGTCGGGGTTAAACCCCCTTTTGCCCCCGGCCCATGTATGACTTCTCTCCCTCAGCCACCGCTACCCTCAGGATTTGAAATTTTACCTTCCGCTCAGCCGAAAGGCTAGCCCGTATGTCCGGTTGTAGGCAAGATTTATTCGGCTTAGATATATTAATTTTCCTGTACTGACACGATTTGCGGCCCTGCATTCGGAATTTGCGTACTAAAGTTGTTGGTAAATGCGGATTCGGTTTTAGTTGAGAGAGAAACGGATATCTGTTGTGTGTGGAAGGAAGTGTTTCAGAGCCTCAGAGTCAGTGCCGAGCATTCCGAGCGAGTCGCTGTGTGTGAGAGCGTGTGTGAGTGACTGTAAATTAGCTGTTGAGTGTCTGTGACCAATCATCAAATCGCTACGGATGACTGCCTCTTTGGGAGTGTTGGAGCAAGCCTCCAAGCTGCTCGACTTCTCACAACGACTCGACGTACCTCTCCTCGACTCGGTCGTCACAATCATGAACACCCAGACCGGCGAGGCTCAGAACCTCGCCTCCAGGGTCCTCACTGAGGTAGCTGTTGGTCACTTTGCTCTTTCAACCATCACATACATGTAACAGGTCCGGGCCGGCGTGTGGGGAGGGGTTCCATCAAGTGGGGGGATTGAAGGGGTTTCGCCCCGAGGGGGACCAAAAATTTAAAAAGCTCCGAAACGCCTTGATATGCGTTTTTGGCACGTTTCTCTCAGTAAGGATTGCTAAAAAACGCTATTTTAAGCTGCCAAATGCGTTTTAGAGCTAAAAACAAGCAAAAAAGATATGAAGGGGTTTCAAAACACCGATTCGTCTCAAATATCAGCAACAGAAACGCTAAATTCGGTTACCAAAGGCCTTCTAAGCCAATTTTAAGCTAAAAATTTGTGTTTTTTAACACTGGAGGCGCTACTAGTACTTGCACTTTTGAGTCGGGGGAGTGAGGGGGGATTGGCCTTTCTAGCTAGGGGCACCCCCTAGCACATGCATGAACCATGATAAGACATGATTTATTAGTCTTTGAAATTACCGAGTCCTTCTGGAAGAGGCGAAATGCACTAAAACATCTGTTCGTCGCTTTCTTTTCCGGCCGAGTCTGAGGCCAGAAGCACTAGTGTTTGCCTAAATGGTTCATTTCGAAAGGTCTAAAGCGCGAAATAAGGTGGGAGTCTCATGTGAACAGGAAGAGAATGGCTATTGTTGGCTAAAAGGTTTTCTCACTTCTAATGGCGAACACTAGCCTTTTGTTCGTCTTCTCTCTTAACAACTTTGTGTTCGCTTGAGAGTTGGAAGGGCACTGAACAACACATGCACACAGACTTGGCAAAAACACCAGCACAAGGCGAACATAAGAAAGAGGCGAACACAAATTAATTGCTCGTGCTTAAAGTTAGTAATTTCTGTTTGTCAGTGTTCGCTCTTTCCCAATACGGATTAGGGTATTTTAACGGTTAGGAAAATGGAATTGTCTTTAGCTGAAAGATCACCCGGACGCCTGGACTAGAGTGGATGCCATTCTGGAGTTCTCCAGCAACATGAACACCAAGTATTTCGGGCTGCAGATATTGGAAAAAGTGATACAAACGCGTTGGAAGAGGTTGCCCAAAGTTCAATGCGACGGTAACCACCTGCTCAAAGCCGATTCTTGCTTGTGCACTGAAAGCTTTTCAGGCATAAAGAGCTACGTGGTGGCTTTGATAATAAAAATTTCCAGCCAAGCCGATCTTACCAACGAGCACCGCATTTATCTGGGGAAGCTGAACCTGGTCCTGGTGCAGGTGACATTTGAACCATTGATAGTATGCCCTGACACGGCGTTTATGACCTTTATGACACGTTTATGACACGGCGTTTATGACCTTCGGCTAATTCAGGCGCCACGGGCGTGGTAGAACGATTTCCCAAAAGAGGTCTTGTGGTGCCACTACCCTAAGTGCCGGTACTAATGTATTTCCGTACGTGGGCCGGAAAAAATGAAGGGGTATGAGTAGGATCCGGCATAAAAATTTTGTGGGCGCCGAATTGCGACAGTCGAAATTGCCGAAAATACGTCCCCTGGCGCACGGATTTCGGGAAAAAGAGTTTGCCGCCCTTCTGGTTAACCGATTTGCAATCGGTCTTTTTTAGAAAAAAAGTTCAGGGATTTATGCAGATGTTGCCGCTTACACTTTTACTTAAACTTGTTTACTTTGGTGATTTTTAGAAGGAGGAACTTTAGTAAAAAAATTCTTTTGCGCAAAACTAGTATTTCTAGTTGTCTGGCCATCAGGTGAACAAGAAAAAACGAAAATTCGGGTTCAGCTTACTATAGGCAGCACTAAAAATCAACTGTAAACACTAAACTGACGCTTCACTCGCGCTTCGGATTTGACGTTGTTTCACTATGGAAAATTGAATTTTTTTCACTCTTTCCGCATTTGCGCAAGAGCGACTGAACGGAATCGCAGGTGAAATACCTCACTATATGGCCCGTTTTGAGCGCTTTCAGATGATGTCGGTCCTGTTTTATAACAAGTTGAAACCGTTTTTCACTTTAACGAAATGTTAATCCTGGAGCCAGTTCCTTACTTTTCTGGATGATTTTTACAACACTTCTTCATCGGCATTTCAGAGAACCGATACACTTTCTTTCTGCTTTCAAAATTATACAGTTCTTACGTTTTTTTAAATAAAAATGTGGCAACCGGCTGCTTATGCGCACTTATCAGCGGCTAGTGGCTACGAAACGTAAAGTATGCGCACTTATCGCCGGTACCACTTTTTCGTCTTTTTTGCAAAAAAATAAATAAAGTTTTCAAATCGCAAAAAAATGAATTCTACTGGTTTTAAGTTAATTTTTTTTGCATATTCATCCATCTCTAACTTTTCTCTATCGAATAAAGCGCAATGTCAGCGGTTTTCTGCAATTTTAATTTTTTTATGCCGGACCCTAGTATGAGTTTTCAGAGAGGGAGGGAATAAGCTGATCTGATTTCTCAAAAAAGCATCTCCAAAATTTGGAATGGTATCGGCCGGCAAGGTGGATATTTGAGGCCCCAGCCCCCCCCCCCCCCCGGCTCGGCTCATATGACTGTTTTAAGTACTACTTGGATTTTTCAGATTGTCAAACAAGAGTGGCCCAAACATTGGCCCACTTTTATCTCGGATATTGTGGGGGCCAGCCGAACCAACGAATCGCTCTGCATGAACAACATGAAAGTTCTCAAGCTGCTTAGGTCAGTTTCATCGGTTTGTCTCAACGTCTGACTCATTCTTGCTTTTGGTTGCATTTTGTTCTCTCTGTCTAATTGGCCGGTTTACCGAAAAATTTCAGCGAAGAGGTGTTCGATTTCTCCGCTGAACAGATGACGCAAGCCAAGGCGCACCACCTGAAACAGCAGTTCTGCGGCGAATTTCAAGCGGTCTTTCAGCTCTGTCAGTACGTGATGGTACGGTTGTCTTCTGATTCTGCTACTCGGTCATTCCGGTTGTTGAACTTGAGGCGAACTCGCAGAATCAGGCGCTTCTGGCGGCAACGCTTGAGACGCTACTAAAATTTCTCAATTGGATCCCGGTGGGATACATCTTCGAAACAAATCTCATCTCTATGCTGCTTGAAAAGGTAGACTAATTTTTACTGTAAACCACTGGCCTGTACCAGTGGAGTCAGTAAATGCAAACTTTATCGCAGCACTTATTATTGGCAGAAATCCAGCTTCTGTTCTTCGTTTTTAGGCAATACTGTGCTTTTTTTGTTGGTATTTGCGAAATCTGCAGTTCTCTATGTTTGAGTGCTTGTCTTAGGAACGAATCATACATGTAACAGCTCCGGGCCGACCTGGGGGAGGGGGGTAGGGGGGGGTTTCCTCAGGTGGGGGGTCGAGGGGGGGTTTCGCCCAGGTGGGGGGTCCCAAATTTCAAAAAACTCCAAAACGCCTAGAAATGCGTTTTTAGCACGTTTTTTTCAAAAAGGACGCTAAAAATCGCTATTTTAAGCTGCCAAATAGCGTTTTAAAGCTAAAAACAAGCAAAAAATGACAAAAAGGGCTTCCAAAAACACCGATTTTTCTTCAATATCAGCAGTGGAAACGCCAAATTCGGTTTCCAAAGGCTTTTCAAGTGAATTTTAGGCTAAAAATTAGTGATTTCTGACCCAGTTTGTTAATACTGGAGCCACTACCACGACTTGTATTTTTTGGTCGGGGGGAGGGGTCCCTTAACCTGTCTCGGGGGGGGGGGGGGTGAGGGGGGGTTTGGCCTTTCCAGCAGGGGGGTAACCCCCCAAACCCCCCCTAGTACATGTATGGAACGAACACTATGTTTATAATATAACTCATATTATGACAGTCTGGCACTTATGGTACCGGTACCATCCGATCCGATCCGATCCGATATATTGGGGGGGCCTGTACGGCCCTATGATCAGACCAACATGTCCATTTCATTTCCCCATATCATCTCTCTTCATTTCGGATACTATCACTAGCCTAGTACCGGCACCAGATATGGTGTCGGTACCATAAACGGCGTTAAGTGCCATAGTATACGGTGTGTAGGTAAGGTTGTGTTGGCTGGAAAAAGGTGTAGTTGTGAAATAGTTAGAAGGCAGTGGAATGAGAGAGGTGAAAAGTTCTGTTTCAGTTTCTGAACGTGGCCGGCTTTCGCAACGTCACTCTCCTGTGTCTGACCGAGATAGCGGCCGTCGGTCTGCCGGAAAGTTCGCAGAAAGTCTACCGGGAAAAGCTGCTGCTGCTCTTTCTAACCGCTCTCTCGCAACTGGAACGGGTAAACTGCTCTCCTGCTAGCAACTCTGATTAGAGATACTACCGTGATCCGGTATTATCCGCTAATTTTTACCTACAAAACACTATTTTGGGTACCGGACAGCCAAAAATCACGTTTTCATGAGAATTTTCGAGCGTATATTGCTTTGGCATGTAGATTCGCGCGATTTTCGCAGTTAAATAATAATAATAATTAGTGTTCCAACGATATCAAAATTCGTCGATATTCGATATCGATATCGATATTTTCAGTTCAATATCGATCGATATCGATATTTATGGTTATGTGAGAAAATCTGAAAATTTGAAAGAGCAAACTGCTCTCACTGCTTATCACTCAAGCACCGATTCAATCAGCGATCTGATATCAGTTTAGTAGCAAATCGCAGAAAAGGTAGTGGCCTTTTGAAGCCCTTCAATGAAAAGTTTGACCCCTCAGGCCGATTCCCCAACCCTCATTAGACATAGGTCAGACATAATAGAGTATCTTAACTTATTTTAATGACAAAAAATCATGACTTTAGTAAAAAATCGGACTTTTTTTGCTTACCATCCTTTCAACCACCGATCAGTCGGGGGTACCCCCTCAGGATTTGAAAATTTACCACCCCTCAGCCGAAATGCTAGTCCATGTCTGCTTCTCCACCTTCTTCAAGCATACATGGGCCGGAAAAATCCGGAGGGGGGTAGGGGGTATGGAGACCTCAGGGGGGGTGAAAAATGCCAAAAAACGCCTATTTTGCCTTAAATAAGCGAAAATTTTCTCCCTCTGGGAGGGGGCGTGGGGGAGGGGGGTATGGCCGGCCGAGGGGGAGGGGTATACCCCCCTTACCCCCCGGCCCATGTATGGCTTCAAGTGTGCCGAGTGAGCAGCTCGTCAGTGTTGCTGCAGACTTTTAAGAATGTAAGCATGATGTCTGAAAGCTGAGAATGCCGAGAAATTGATGTTTCTGAGAGCTATCATGCCACTGTTAGGTTTTGACTATACCATCGATTTCTGAGTTTTCCAGGATAAACTGTTTTTTTTTACTGTTCCAGAGAAATAAACTTGGTATCAATTTTGTTTTCTCCTACTTTTCTGCACAAAAAATATCGAAAATATCGATGCGAAATATCGCGATATCGATATCGATATCGATATTGGAAAAAGGGTCGATATATCGACTTTTCGATATCGATATATCGTTGGAACCCTAATAATAATTCAGCGCCGTTTTATCCGAATCTGTTGCGTTTGCATGTAGTTTATAAGGTTACGAGTGTATTTAGATGGTGCCGTTGGACGTGAGCATAAAGGACGCCTACAATCAAGGCAGCGACGACGAACAAAAGTTCATCGCCAACCTGGCGTTGTTCCTGTCTACTTATCTGAAGGAGCACGGATCCATTGTAGAGATCACGAGTGTAGAGTCCAGCGACAATCCTGCCGCCAACGACACGGCCGAAGCTCACAAACGGGTCTATTTCTATTTTTTGCCTGATAAACTGTCTTAAATGGTGTAGCTTCAACTTTCAACAACCAAACGGCGCCAAACCCCTCCACCGTTCGGCCGATGACTTTGTTACATGTATGACCCGAACCCATTTTTCGGCCCATGTATACTCATAGCCAAATGGAGGGCCTAATTTTTGGCAAATGGCATCGGCAGGTGGGGTCGTTTCAGCTAGGGTAACGTCCGCTAACCCTCTAGTGCGTATATGATTGGTTGGTTGAGGCACTGACGTACCTACTAAACATTTCTGAGGTGGAGGACGTGGAGATCTTCAAGATCTGTCTGGAGTACTGGAACTCGCTCTGCGCCGATCTCTACCGGGAGTGTCCGTTCCTCTGTAGCAGCAGTATGGTCGGTGCCTCGTTCGGCATGTTTCCCTTTGCTCGCGCCATGGACGGACCCATGTCCCAGACGCCCACCAGACGCAAAATCTACAATCTGCACTTGTCTAAGGTTGCTTCTAATAGACAACGGTCTGTCTGAGTCTGAGTCTGGTTGTGTTTTAGTTGAGGACCATTATGATCAGTCGGATGAGCAAGCCGGAGGAGGTGTTGGTGGTGGAGAACGAACAAGGCGAAGTGGTCAGAGAGACCATCAAGGACACCGACGCAATCACTCTCTACAAAACTATGAGGGAAACGCTAGGTACTTACTTACTTGGTGCCCTCTGCAAGAGCAGACATGGATGGGCTAAGGGGTTCACCCCCCCCATAGGCTCTGACCTACCCCTCAGGAATATTTAGGAAGAATTTTGTATAGTAAATTATGATAAAAGCATGACTAGATTAGGTGTAAATGAGCTCAGAATAGCTTATTTTAACCGATTTTAGCGAAAAGTCTGACTTTTTAGCTTACCATCCCCTCAACAGGCAACCCGCTACCCCCTCCCCTCAGGATTCGGAAATTTGCCGCCCTCTCAGCCGAAATGCTAGTCCGTGCATAAGTTAAATCTGACATTTGTATTGCTACCGTATTCGAAATCTCTGACTGTTTTATTCAGTTTGAGTTTATACACCCCTTTTTTACCACATATTTTACCATTAACCATCCTGATCATGCATCCCCTGGACCATCACCTGACATGGTAGCAGATATGAGCTAGCATTTAAACTGGGGGGTGGTATATTTTAAATCCAAAAAGTCCGATTTTTGGCTAGAATCAACGTTTTTGGCTTAATTTTCGTTAAATATGTTAAAATAAGCTATTCTGAGCTCATTTATCACGGCATACGTTTGCCATAATTTTCTATACGAAATTATTTCTAAAAATTCCTAAGCGGAAGTAGCGGCGGCCTGAGGGGTAGGTCAGGGCACGAGGGGCTTTTCCCGCTAGCCCGTATTGGTTGTCTTGGTTGTCCCCTCCTCTATCGCCCAAAAGGTTTTGGTAAAAGTCGAGTTTTCGACAAAAACTGGTCAAACGCCAGTTTTAATAACACAACTTTTGTCCAAAACTAGCATAACTAAAGCATTGTTGTGTTCAGTGCGTAGTTGTCAAAATATAACTCTGTGGCCGGAGAACGCATCAGAAGGCAGCCTAATCCCTCCCCTTCAGCGGATGCCCTTCCAGGCAGACCAGACCCGCCACCAAATTTCCCGGATTTTTCTGGTTTATGATTAGCCTGATAGCTGGTTTTCAGTCTACTTGACGCATCTGGATTACGTAGACACGGAGCATATAATGACGGATAAGCTACAGAAACAAGTGAACGGGACGGAGTGGTCGTGGAAAAATCTAAACACAGTCTGCTCTCTCAATCATCTGGTTGGCTCTTTCTGAGTGACTGACTTTCAGCTGTGCTGGGCGGTCGGCTCCATCAGCGGTGCCATGATGGAAGAGGACGAGAAGCGTTTCCTGGTCACCGTTATTAGAGGTAGGATTGGTCAGCCGACAGTGCCACATTCTAAGCCACTATTTGTTTGCGTTTTGGTGAGAGGTTTTTGTGGAAAGAGAGTTTCGAATAAAGTTCTGTTACAGAGAGCGAGAGTGATTGGAGCGTGTCACGAGTGTTGTGGTTTTGAGAGTTTGAATTAGCCCACTTTCTGATTACTGATTATTCTAGATAAGTGCAGCTGCCAAACCATGACAGTCCCATTCTCCGAGTAAACTACACTAAGCATGATTAGAAAGAGAGTGAAGGTACCGATAAATAGGACATTTGAGTGTGGGTTTGTACTCACAAACTCAATATTGAGTCTTCCCTCTACTGACGTCACGAGACACGCAACAAGAACACAAGCAGGGTAGTAAGGCAGCGGTGGCTAAAAGATGTTGAACTTGTACATGTAAAAGGCCATCCGCCGAAGTGGGAGGGGATTCGGGCGTCTGGCGCTTACCGGGGGTCTGAAACCAAATTCTAGAGAGGGGTTGGGCACTAAAAACGCTCAATATCGCAAAATTTCCGCTAAAAGCCGTTAGAAATCGTTAATTTGGGCATACATACACTGCGGTGTTTTAGACGATTTTGGTAATTTTAGTGTCTGAAATTTTAAAAATATGAAAAATTTGCTCAAAATTACTTGCCAGAAAATTGAAGGAGCGGTCGCGAAAAATCGTCTTGGCGAGCCATCCGGGGGGCTCTAGCGTTAAGTCGGGTGGGGAGCAGAGCCCCAACCCCCTATTACATGTATGGTTGAACTCGATTTCTTGAAGCACGACATCGACGTGCTCCTGCATTTTGTTGGTACAACTAAAACGAGTTGCTAGAGTTTCAGAAAACCTAATTTCTTCAACCTTGTCCTTCAGACTGGAGCCAAACGTCACTTTGTCTTACTACCCTGTCCGTCTTCAAACTGTTCATGAGGCCAAATAGAGAGCACTGATTTGATTGATTGACTGAACTTGGGAGTATAACAGTCAGGCACCTAACGCCGTTTATGGTACTGCAGGGTTCGTGCGGGACCTGGAAAGTCATGGAGTCATGGAAAAGTCAGGGAATTTCGAGTCTGGTCAGGGAAAAATTTGATAGCAGCAGAATCATCTCGCTGCCAAATCTTCCTATCCGAACTTTACATGACACCCATTTGAAAATCGGCCTTCTGACTTTATACTACTACTTAAACTAGAAATTTACCCTCTCAATACCGTTTTAATGCGTTTTTTAAAGCCAATTTTTCAAAATTTTCTCACATTTGTTGCCGTTTCCTCACCCTGGTTGGTCAGCGAATTTTGACAATGGTCATGGAAAAGTCAGGGAGAGGTCAGGGAATTTTGCTATACAAAAGCCGCACGAACCCTGTACTGGCACTAGGCTAGTGGGACCATTATGGTACCCCACGTTCGGTGACTGTGGTGGTACCATGGTACCGGACCGGCACCATATAATGGTACCCCTAGCCACATACATGGGCCGGAAAAATCCCACATACCTTATATGGTGCCAGTACCATAAACGGCGTTAAGTGCCTGCCTGTATAAACTCACAATAATCTGCTACTTGTAGGGTACTTATGTTTTCCTATATGCTTAGTTCACTCTGGAGCAGGCACAATTCTTGTTTGGGGTGGTGTAAAGGGTGGACCAGTCGAATGACTGTAGCTGTTTTCCAGATCTGCTGGGTCTGTGCGAGCAGAAGCGCGGCAAGGACAACAAGGCAGTGATAGCGAGCAACATAATGTACGTGGTGGGTCAGTACCCGCGCTTTCTGCGCGCGCATTGGAAGTTTCTGAAGACGGTGGTGAATAAGCTGTTCGAGTTTATGCACGAAACTCACGAGGGCGTGCAGGACATGGCCTGCGACACCTTTATCAAGATCGCTCAGAAGTGCAGACGGCACTTCGTTATTGTACGTGCTGTTTTTCAGTCTATAATAAGTAGTCAGTGTTGATTGTAGACGCAAGTGGGCGAGTGCGAGCCGTTTATAGACGAACTGTTGCGCAGCATAAACAGCATCATCTGTGATCTCTCGCCGCAACAGGTACTAATAATTGTTGAATAAACCGCTCAAACGCCAAATGCCATGCACAGAAATGGACTAGCATTTTTCCGACCCGTCCGATTTTCTGACAAGTAATTTTTCAGCAAATTTTTACAATTTTTTAGAATTTCGGACACAAATTGCTAAACTCGAGAGCAGTTTTTAGCTATTATTGGAGCCCAAATTAGCGATTTTTGACGATTTTTAATTTTAGCCTAGAATTGCGAAAACAACGCCTAACAGTACTTTACAAAAACTGTAGCTGTACGAAAACCGGCGACATTTTTATGAACGTCCCATTTATGGAGAATTTGATCACACTCCCTGACTCGTGTATTGTATATAAGTTTGACCAAGAATGCATAAAGGAGTAGCTAGAATGTGCCGCTCAGCGGCCGGCCGAGTGTCGATGCGCTGTACTAAAATTACTGCAGGGGTCGCGAAATTCGCGACCCCTCCAGTAATTGCGCATGCGCTTTATTGCAGCGCAACCTGATTTCTGAGCTAGAATGACGTCAACAAAATGTTTAGCGATTTTCTACAACGGCAATTCATTGCATACTTGGTAGCCTGATGAATTTCACAGATATCTTGCAATCTTGTTTTGCAATTGGACACATGCAATGTATTTTAGTTATTGTGATGATTGAAGATCTTAGACCAAGTATGCAATGAATTGCCGTTGTAAAAAATCGCTAAACATTTTGTTGACGTCATTCTTGCTCAGAAATCAGGTTGCGCTGCAATAAAGCGCATGCGCAATTACTGGAGGGGTCGCGAATTTCGCGACCCCTGCAGTAATTTTGGTACAGCGCATCGTCACTCGGCCGGCCGCTGAGCGGCACATTCTTGCTACTCCTTTATGCATTCTTGGTTTGACTATAAATCGGGCACTTATGGTCCTGATTTTGGTGATTTTCCCTCAGTAAGGGATGTCCTTGTCCTATGTACTGTTGGCCGGACTGAATGTTTGTGGTGTAGGTGCATGTGTTCTACGAAGCGGTCGGTTATATAATCAGTTCGCAGAACGATCAGGGAATTCAGGAGAACTTGATCGAACGATTGATGCAGTTGCCCAACTCTGTTTGGGAGGAGATAATCAACCATGCTAGTCAGGTAAACTCTCTCTCACTCCTATTCTAGTTGCATTCTATGGCACAGTATATTTCAGAACGTAGAAGTGCTGAAAGACCCGACAGTGGTCAAGAATCTGCTTAACATTCTCAAGACCAACGTAGCTGCCTGTCGTTCGATTGGAAATCCGTTTATTTGTCAGGTAGCTCGTCTAAGTGCGGTGTATTTGAGGCAGAAAAAGCAACGGCCTTTCTTGTTGTTCTGTTCAGCTGCGCAAAATTTATCTGGACATGTTGAACGTGTACAAAGTGACGAGCGAGAATATCAGCAGTGCAGTGGCGTCGCACGGCGAGTCGGTGCTGAAGCAGCCGCTGATTAAGTCGATGCGAGGAGTGAAAACTGAAACGCTGAAGCTAATCTCAATCTGGGTGGTGAAGTCGGAGGAACTTCAGATGGTATCTGCTGCTCTTTTCTGTGTCTTCTTAATGTCCGGTCGGCTGTTTGAGGTGCTGGAGAGCATAGTGCCGCCGCTGTTTGAGGCGGTTCTGTTCGATTACCAAAGAAATGTGCCGGCTGCCAGGGAGCCTGAAGTTCTTTCCACCATCACTGCCTTTATCAACAGAGTCGAGGTGCCCTTTTTAATTTTCATTACCGCACTACCATACGCTGCTGACATGTCGATCGGGAGAGTAGGGTTGATTTTGAAATCTTAAGATGCATTTTGCGAGAAAGTCAGCTTTGGTGCCGAAGAGAGGGGGCAAGCAGGGCCATCTCACGGATCTGGCTGATATTTATATCTATTAAAATAGAGCACAGTCGAAGACCAACGGTGCATGCCCGGCCACCAGCAACCCCCTAGAACCGGAGCTACACCCCCTCAAAGTTGGGTCGGCAGCAATATTCGGGCTCATTTTAATAGCTCTGACATCCTCCATTCAAACGATTACCCTTCATTCATTTCTTAAGCTAGGATCCCGACTCGCATATGGTTTTGTAGCTGGTCCAATGGCCTTTCATTTTCTGGTACTCCCGTTTCCATATCGTAGCTGGTTACCGAGATATTGGCCGAAAACTGCGAAATTTCCACAAAATGCCACTCCGTTTTTTTTCGAAAAATCTTTATAACTTTTTGTGCAAAGGCCCTGCCAAGCTAATGTTTTAACAAAAGTTAGGCATGAGTTGGCCAAACAAAATGAGCGCCCCAACGTGTGCGGTTAGGGGGGGGGAGGGGGGGTGTTTTGGCCTCTCAAAGGTGTTCAAAAAAATTTTTTTTCTGCAAAGCTTGGTTGTTAGCATACTGTTATATGCAGTTTTGTGTGCTGAGTTCGAAAATGCATTCAGTTTAGCTAGATTCGCTCTGGATCGGGAGAAATTGGTGTCCAAAGTTGAGACCAACCCTATTTCTTGACTGGCACTACTCGCTAGTATGACCATTAACCGCGGTGCAATGCAGTTTTTCTTATGTAGTTTTTGCTGCTGATTCCGAAAATAACTTTATTTTTGCTCTACGTTGCCTACTTTTGAAGATATTGGCATTTTTATGATTTGGGAAGAAAACGGCTGCACTTGCTATAACATGCTCGTTTGAAAGGTGACTCAATTCAGTCGCATCTAGGGTACAGAGCGATAAAAATTTATATCACCTAATGCAGTTTTTGCCGCTGATTACGAAAATGACATCTGTTTTTCAATCTGACTGCTCCTGAGCTACTTATGTAACTTTTATGCCCTGGTACTCAGACAATAAGTTATCTGTCAAATCTGGTCATAATATGGTATCTATCTGGTGTAGTTTCCTCCGCTGATTCAGAATATCATCATATTTTTGCGCTACGGCCACTCTGTCCCAAGTTATGGACCTCAAAAGTTTCATTAAGAAACATGCCGTGAGAAGCCGTAATCCTAAAATAAATGTTCAGCATTCATGCATTTCTGAAACGAACCTTTTGTTAGTCAATAGTGTACCCGACCTATTTTGACCCGCTGAGTTCAAAAATGGCGTTTGTTTTAATCTATAGTTACTCGTTTTAGAGATATATGAATATTAATGCAAATTTTGTTTGATCAGTAATATCTCAAAATTGAACAGCAGTAGAGAAAAACAAATGCCATTTTTGAACTCAGCGGGTCAAAATAGGTCGGGTACACTATTGACTGACAAAAGGTTCGTTTCACAAATGCATGAATGCTGAACATTTATTTTAGGATTACGGCTTCTCACGGCATGTTTCTTAATGAAACTTTTGAGGTCCATAACTTGCGACAGAGTGGCCGTAGCGCAAAAATATGATGATATTCTGAATCAGCGGAGGAAACTGCACCAGATAGATACCATATTATGACCAGATTTGACAGATAACTTATTGTCTGAGTACCAGGGCATAAAAGTTACATAAGTAGCTCAGGAGCAGTCAGATCGAAAAACAGATGTCATTTTCGTAATCAGCGGCAAAAACTGCATTAGGTGATATAAATTTTTATCGCTCTATACCCTAGATGCGACTGAATTGAGTCACCTTTCAAACGAGCATGTTATAGCAAGTGCAGCCGTTTTCTTCCCAAATCATAAAAATGCCAATATCTTCAAAAGTAGGCAACGTAGAGCAAAAATAAAGTTATTTTCGGAATCAGCAGCAAAAACTACATAAGAAAAACTGCATTGCACCGCGGTTAATGCTCATACTAGCGAGTAGTGCCAGTCAAGAAATAGGGTTTGTCTCAACTTTGGACACCAATTTCTCCCGATCCAGAGCGAATCTAGCTAAGCTGAATGCGTTTTCGAACTCAGCACACAAAACTGCATATAACAGTATGCTAACAACTAAGCTTTGCAGAAAAAAATTTTTTTCGAACACTTTTGAGAGGCCAAAACACCCCCCCTCCCCCCCCCCTAACCGCACACTTTGGGGCGCTCATTTTGTTTGGCCAACTCATGCCTAACTTTTGTTAAAACATTAGCTTGGCAGGGCCTTTGCACAAAAAGTTATAAAGATTTTTCGAAAAAAAACGGAGTGGCATTTTGTGGAAATTTCGCAGTTTTCGGCGAATATCTCGGTAACCAGCTATGATCTGGAAACGGGAGTACCAGAAAATGAAAGGCCATTGGACCAGCTACAAAACCATATGCGAGTCAGGATTTTAGCTTAAGAAACGAATGAAGGGTAATCGTTTGAATGGAGGGTGTCAGAGCTATTAAAATGAGCCCGAAAATTGCTGCTGACCCAACTTTGAGGGGGTGTAGCTCCGGTTCTAGGGGGTTGCTGGTGGCCGGGCATGCACCGTTGGTCTTCGACTGTGCTCTATTTTAATAGGTATAAATATCAGCCAGATCCGTGAGATGGCCCTGCTTGCCCCCTCAAAGCTGACTTTCTCGCAAAATGCATCTTAAGAGTGATTGAGGTGATGGGGAGTTATATGGATACAATGCGAATGCTGAAACCAGAGTTTTTGCATTTCAGTTAGGTGCGTACGCGTAAGGTCCGAGCCTGAGGGTAGAGGAAGCGGCTTTGAGAGACACCGGTTTGTCTTAAACAGAAACGCCAAATTCGACTACCAAAGGCTGTTTAAGCGGTTTTTTAGCTAGATTTTATTATTTCTGTAAACTCTCTCGGTGAGGGGTTTGGCTTCTCTGGCTAGGGGGTAGCACCCACCCAAACCCCTTGGTATGTATGGGGCGAGTTCAGTGCTAAAAAACATAGAAAAGCGCTAATTCGAGCTCAATTCCAGCTGACGCGCTGTTTTAGAGACAGTTTGAGCTATTTTAGTGTCTGAAATTCTGGAAGTTGCCAAAAATCCTCCAAAAATTACTTGTCGTCAGCAAAATAGGAAGTGAGAGTGGAGAAAACGGTCTTGGTTGGGTGTCCCGATCTGAGTGTCTGCCCTACCCATACCCCTGTTGCATGTATGCACCGAAACATCCTAACTGGTGTTGTGACCATACATCATACCACCAGTGGCGTACCCATGGGGTGATGGGTGGGTACACCCCCTTTGTGGTGGAGGTAATAAGGAAACATTAAACAAAAATAAGAGAAACGAATAAATTATTACCTGTGGCTGTCTATTTTATGCCCAGAATGTGCTTTTGAAGGTTATTTTTTCGAAAATTTCTCGCCCTGGCTTTACCAGGCAACATCAAAATTTTACATTCCCCTTTGTAAAATCCTGGGTACGCCAATGGATACCAATGCAACATGCCTTTATGTGCGTAACTGTCAAAGGCGACCTACGTACAAAGTTGACAAGTTATATTAGCAAACATTACAAAAATTCTGGAGGGAGTTACCTTACCTGAAATCGTGTCGGGTTCGGGGGTAGGCGTATTTCCCCAAAAAAAAGTCTAAAATCGCTGTAAAATTGCCGTGTTTCCTTAAAAAGCGCTAGAACTTAGCGTGTCTTAGCTTAGTGAACTTAGAACGTATCTTAGCGAATTCTGTGAATACATGTCAAATGTGTGTACGAATTACTTAGCGTTTGTAGAAACGAAAATTGACCCAAAATAGTGCCAATGAAACTGTGTTAATCTACTGGTTGCAGGACTCAATAAACCCGGAGATTCCGCGAGTCTTCGACGCCGTCTTTGAGTGTACGCTCGAAATGATCAACAAAGATTTCCAGGTTACTTTGTTGCTGTGACGGCCAGGCGTTTTAGTTGGTGTTTCTGTTGTTCAGGAGTTCCCGGAGCATCGAACCAACTTCTTTCTGTTGCTGCAGGCAGTCAACGACTTCTGCTTCGCCTCCTTCCTTCAAATTCCGCCCGACAAGTTCAAGTTGATTCTCGACTCGATCGTTTGGGGCTTCAAACACACCATGCGCAACGTGGCCGAAACCGGTTTGTCTCTCCTTTCACTCTTTCTCTAGAAATTAAAAAGTGTTCTTGTTAATTAATTAAAATTTGTTCGCGTGCTCAGAGACACCTGTAGCAGGGGAGGAGCCCTAGACCATACATGTACTAGGGGGGTTTGGGGGTTACCCCCCTGCTGAAAAGGCCAACCCCCCTCACCCCCCCCCCCGAGCAAGTTAAGGGACCCCCCCTCCGACCCAAAAATACAAGTACTAGTAGTGGCTCCAGTACTAACAAAGTGGGTCAGAAATCGCTCAGAATGCCTTTTAAATGCGTTTCTGAATGCTAAATTTTCAAAATTTTCTCGCCCTGGTCGGGCAGAAGCCCAACCAGGCCACTTCAAACTACTAAAACTTGTAATTTTTTGCTTATTTTTAACTCTGAAACGCTATTTGGCACCTTAAAATAGCGATTTTTAGCCTCCATACTGGAAAAAACGTGCTAAAAACGCATTTCCAAGCGTTTTGGAGCTTTTTGAAAATTTGGCCCCCCCTCTGGGCGAACCCCCCCCTCGACCCCCCACCTGAGGAAAACCCCCCTCCCCCCTCCCCCCTGGTCGGCCCGGAGCTGTTACATATATGCCCTAGACGGGTTTTTATCTCGCCCTCGATTTTTCCTAACGAATTTTTTTCGAATTATTTTAATTTCAGACACGAAAATTGCTTAAAAATTGACTGTATTTCAGCCCGGATTAGCCTGTTTTTAGCGATTTTTACTTCAAAACTGCGATTTTTGAGTGTTCCTGCCCCTCCCCCGGAATTTGGGCTCATTCACCCCGACCGGGCTTAAAACCGCTATTTTTTTCTCCGTCAACGGAGAGCCTGGTGCATGTATGAGCAGAAGGCTAGTGGTGGGTTCTGCTAATACAGTGATTGCAGGTTTGGAGATTCTGAAGAGTCTGTTGCAAAATGTGGCGTCCAAAACAGAGCCGGTGGCTGCGCAGACTTTCTACCAGACCTATTTTATGGAAATCTTGGAACACGTGCTCTCCGTGGTCACTGACAGCTCGCAGGCTCGTGTGGCAGGTATTACTGCTATTCTGTTTACAACTATTACATAGCTATTGTTTCTATTAGCTGTAGACCGGAGATCCGATTCTGACGGCAACTTTTAGTCTTTTGTCTGTTTTGCAATGATAATTTTCGTGCCGTCGTTCAATTACAAAACAATAACCTATAAATGGTTTTTTTCTAATTGTTTGCAGGACTGACCTACTATGCGGAGATAATCGGTATGATGTTCGGTCTGGTGGAGTCGAACAAGATCACCGTTTCGCTGAACCAGACCGATCCGTCTCAGTCTAACATGGACTTTGTGTACGAGTCTTGTGGCCGACTACTCAAGCAGGCCTTCCCTCACCTCACTGAGTACGTTTGGTCTGCAGGTTGGCTATAAAATAAATGTAACTCGGTTTTAGCGATCAGATCCGCGTCACTCTCAAAGGCTTCTACAGCTTCGACAACAACGTGCCCAAACTAAAAGAGCATCTGCGAGATTTCCTAATTCAGATTAAGGTAACTACAATTTAGTTAATCAGTTTTCCCAGCATAAAATCAGTTCAGGTTATAATTAGGTTAAAAGACTATTCTGAGAATTGTTTGCGCATAGCATAGCAGGTGACTGCAAGCGTCTAATCCACACTTGAGATAGTTTCAGCGAACCAAAAAATGCGGTTGTTCCATTTTATTTTACAGTGCGGTCCAAAAGTTAGCGAAAATAATTAGGAAATTCTATTTCAAAACAGCGTATGTACATATAATTTAGAGTGCGAACAATACCTGAAAAACCCAATACCCCAATACCCAATACCAATACCTGAGACCCCCAATACCCAATACTTGCGTAGCTGGGCCAAAAATTACATTTCAGTGGACAGGTACATTCCAGTTGTGCACACAAGATTTATTGGCACTGCGATTAAAATTTTTAAGAGGCCGCAGTGCGAGAAAATTTTGAAAAACTACCCTTTCAGAAAGCAGTTAGAAGCCATTTTGGGCGTAAATTAGCAGAAATTAACAGTTTTGGTAGTTAATATTTCGTAATTCAGTCGTGTTTCCTATTTCCGGCGAATTTTTTTCCTAACTCCTCTGGAAATTGTGTGCACCACCGCAATAGCCATCATGGGTACGGTACTGGTACATTATGGTGACATTAGAAATGTCCCCTTTTTTATTTTAGATAAGAACAGAGAAATTAATTACTGGTGTAGCGCTTAGAAAAGCGTACACTTTAGGAAGTTCTACTAACGTTTAGTTGATTTAACGCGAAAACAGCTTCCTAAACCGAATCATCGATCAACTTTTTCGATTTTTTAAGATCAATTTTTCAGGTCAACATCGATTTTCCTCTATTTTTACTTGTCCCAATTAGTATTGGGTATTGGGGGGTAAAAACCCCAATACCCAGTACCTGGAAAACCCAATACCCCAATACCCAATACCAATACCTGAGACCCCCAATACCCAATACTTGCGTAGCTGGGCCAAAAATTACATTTCAGTGGACAGGTACATTCCAGTTGTGCACACAAGATTTATTGGCACTGCGATTAAAATTTTTAAGAGGCCGCAGTGCGAGAAAATTTTGAAAAACTACCCTTTCAGAAAGCAGTTAGAAGCCATTTTGGGCGTAAATTAGCAGAAATTAACAGTTTTGGTAGTTAATATTTCGTAATTCAGTCGTGTTTCCTATTTCCGGCGAATTTTTTTCCTAACTCCTCTGGAAATTGTGTGCACCACCGCAATAGCCATCATGGGTACGGTACTGGTACATTATGGTGACATTAGAAATGTCCCCTTTTTTATTTTAGATAAGAACAGAGAAATTAATTACTGGTGTAGCGCTTAGAAAAGCGTACACTTTAGGAAGTTCTACTAACGTTTAGTTGATTTAACGCGAAAACAGCTTCCTAAACCGAATCATCGATCAACTTTTTCGATTTTTTAAGATCAATTTTTCAGGTCAACATCGATTTTCCTTAATTTTTACTTGTCCCAATTAGTATTGGGTATTGGGGGGTAAAAACCCCAATACCCAATACCTGGAAAACACCCCAATACACCCAATACCCAATACCAGTTCGCAGTCTAATATAATTTGCCAGATTCGTTTAAAAGCTGCCCTGAAATTAAAGAACTGATCAATGCGTATAATTAGCTCTTTGTTTTTGCTTATTTTTTATTAAGACAGAGTTTATTAAGACGCTTTCCCGGCTGCGTAAATATGCATTTTGACGTTTTCAAAGCACCAAGTGCATAGTAATTCTTGGATTCAAGCTCAAACTTAGCTTATTTACCTTGAAGACCGAGCACAAAATGCACATAACAGTCTGATTAATAAATACCGCATTAATTATTGTTTATGGACTATTTTGGGTGGGGAAAAGGGCCATCTTCCGTCTTACACTGAGATAGAGAGAACCGTAGTTTATTAAAAAGCGGTTACGTAAAACGGATACTGTATTCGTCGTGATTCAGAATTGACTTGATTGTTTGACATAAATTTTAGTGAATAAATAGCTGTAGACTGAAACATCAAGAGAACGGGTGGTACGTATTTTACTGTATGTAGGAGTTCGCGGGCGAGGACACCACCGATCTGTTCCTGGAGGAGCGGGAGTCGGAGATTCAGAAGGCGCAGGAGGCGAAGCAGAAGGTGCCGGGGCTGCTGGGTCCGCACGAGCTGATCGAGGACCTGGAGACGTCCCAGACGCAGCTCACGCCCAACACCAGTGTCGGCTTCATCAAAACCTGCTGATTTGATTTGTGTGATTGGCTGTTGTCTTATTGTGTCTGCGTAATTGTTGCACCGATTTGAATGAGAAACTCTACTGCATTGCATTGCGTTGCGTCTGTGCCCTGGATGCATGAGTGAGTTGGTTCCTTTTCTCTTCTTCTGTGTTTGCTCGTTAGCGTTTCGTTCTGAATTTTATTCTATTCCCACGTCAGATATCGATAAAATGTTGTGAGTGTGTGATGGTTGGTCTGCCTGCATCATTTATGAACAGGGTTCGTGTGAGACCTGGAAAGTCGGAATTTTTAAAAAATCAGTAATTAGGTGTGCAGTCAGGCAAAATATTGATAGCAGTATACCTATCTCGCGTCCAAAGGGCCCTGTCGGAGCTTTACATACAACCCTTTTGAAAATGTTGCTTCTTACTTTCCACTACTTCAACTTGAAATTCTACCTTCATAATACAGACAGACAGTTTATTCCCGAGCGATTTGGTAAAACATACCAGTCACATGGCAACAAATGTTGGTCATGACGCAAGGGATATATACTAGACTACAGGGTGTCTCAAAAAAATGATCACATTTCTTTTTACTGCCATTTTCGCAAATTTTGACCAAATAGGCTGAAATTTGGACCATAGGTGCCAAATATCGGGGAATTTTATATGTTAAACTTTGGTGCACTAGGCTTAATTCATTCCCGAGAAATTTCAAAAAAAGTGAAATTTTGTAATTTCAATAGTGAAAGCCGGTCACCGAAAAAATGATCACATTTATTTTTACTGCCATTTTCGCAAATTTTGATTAAATACGCTGAAATTTGGACCATATGTGCCAAAATTCGGGGAATTTTATGTGTTAAAGTTTGGTGCACTAGGCTTGACTCATTCTCGAGAAATTTCAAAAAAAGTGAAATTTGGTAATTTCAATAGTGAAAGCCGGTCACCGAAAAATGGAAACATTTCTGTTTACTGTATGTTTCATAATTTTTGTCGGAATTGGATGAAATTTGGACTGCAAACGCAGAAATTCAGGGTAATTCGTGTGTAAAAAGTTGACGCATGAACTCCAACGCTATCATTAGAGTCTAGGCGATAATGTAATGTGATGTTTTTTCGGTGACCGGCTTTCACTATTGAAATTATCAAGTTTCACTTTTTTCGAAATTGCTCGGGAAAGAGTCAAGCTTAGTGCACGAAACTTTAACACATAAAATTCCCCGAATTTTTCCACCTATGGTCCAAATTTCAGCCTATTTGGTCAAAATTTGCGGAAATGGCAGCAAAAAGAAATGTGATCATTTTTTCGGTGACCGGCTTTCACTATTGAAATTACCAAATTTCACTTTTTTTGAAATTTCTCGTGAACGAGTCAAGCCTAGTGCACCAAAGTTTAACATATAAAATTCCCCGATATTTGGCACCTATGGTCCGAATTTCAGCCTATTTGGTTAAAATTTGCGGAAATGGCAGTAAAAACAAATGTGATCATTTTTTTGAGACACCCTGTAGTTACATATAAACTAAATAGCACTGAATACTATAAAAGACTGTCATAAAACTGTCATAATACCATTTAGATGCGTTTTTTCAGAGCCAATTTTTCAAAATTTTCTCATCCTTGTTAGAATTTCATAACTGGTTGGTCAGGGAATTTTGCTCTGAAAAATAGTCAGTCACTTAACGGCGTTTATGGTACCACTCTGTTCATATTTCGTACCGTATATGGTACCGGCACCCATGGCCATGGGTAGAGGGGTACCATATATATGGTACCACCACAGTCCCCGAACGTGGGGGTACCATATATGAATGCCACTAGCCTAGGTACCGGTGCCTTATGGTACCGGCACCTTATATGGTGTCGGTTCGGTACCATAAACGGCGTTAAGTGCCTGACCGAAAAAGCCGCACGAATCCTGATGAAGTGAGTGTTTCATTAGGCGTGTATAGAGGCACGGGGCTATCTTTGGTCAATGAGTTTAGAGTTTGCTTTGTAGCACAGTGAGTGATTACCAATTTAAGGAAATCAATAGTTCAACCAAGCTTCCTCTGTGGAACGGAAAGTCCAGTACAAGCACTCCGAGGCTACAGAATCGTGCCTCGCCTAAACATTGTCCAGAGATCTGTTTCTCTTTGAAGATTTTGTCCAAACCGTCTTCTATCAAATCGTCTACACCTGAGCCGGAGGCACTGAATCTGGCGATGGTGTAGGGACTGGCGTAATAGGAGCCACTGGCAAAAATCAAGAACAACTTGGCTCGTACGTGTCTGTTCTCAAAAGCCGATTGTTTCATTCGCTTCAGACACTCAACTGCTTTCCAGTCTATGTCCCAGGGGTACAGTTTAAAGCGGTCTTCAATCAACAGCCAATGATCAGCGTACTGTTTGTCTACATGCCAAACCGTGTTCTCGGGCCACGAGCTGGCATCGATGCCCAAATGACCGCGGTAGCGACGAAGCAAAACTATTTTTCGTCTCACTTCTTTCAGAAGAGGGATTCGATTTTCGGTGAACCAGTGTTGATCTTGATCGGCGCCGATGTATTGGTTGAGTATGGTTTCGAACGGTTTGGTGCAACCCAGGTCAGAGTACTCTCGCTTAACTGACATAATCAAAAATTCTGTAGGGTGGGTGTCTAGAAAATCGTAGACCGGTCTCAACACATCGCTGCCAAACATTTTCTTTAGGTAGTAGTAGCCGTGGTGTATGGCAAAGCTGTTGTAGTAACACCGGCAGCGGATGTTTAAGAATCGAATTCCCTTTTCTAATTGCTCTGTCAAGCTGAAAGTTTGGGTTTGTATGCTTATTGGACCTTGATCAGCCATCGTGTCGTGAGTCCCTGAAAAATCGGTGTTATACTAAAAGGTCCCCCGATTTAAATTCACAGGAAAAATTCGCATTCAGCCCAACTATGTACATACAAGCTGATTTTTTTCAATTGCGCAAATTGGAATTATTAGGAAACCTTGAGCAGATTAGATTAGACGACAACAGAGAGCTCAAGCCTCTCTACAACTTTGGTCATGAGAAGACTCAAAGCGTTCCTACGCACTCATGAAGGAGTTATTTGTAAAAGAAAAATTCGCTCATTCTTTGAAAATCACCTCAACAGTATGAAGCAGATTCGTAAGGATAATTGTCATGACGTACATACTGTACGTTACGTAGTTAACTGCACAGCACAACAGCTTACCCCTAATTAATTATGGAGAAAAGAAAACACTCGAATATGTATCAGAATTTGATTAACCTGACCTGGTATCGTTAAGAAATCAATCCTTCTTTCGCTGGGAACGGCCTTTAGCCAATTTTTGGTGGTTACCGACTTTTTGCCATCGTTCCAGGCTGTCGTGACGCCAGAAATATGGCTGATGAAGCAACAGACCACAAAAGTGATTTTCAGTGACATGCTATGTTTAATGCCTGTTATCGCCAAATTTAGAAGAAACACCGAGTGTAGTTTGACATGTAAACTGATAACGTTACCACGTCTGGTGGTACCGATACCATAGGGCAATGGTTCATCTTGAAGTAATAATACCAAGTATAATGTGATTATACCATGTATCACCCCTCCCACGAGTCGGGACTTCCCCGCAGTGGAGGGGGAGTAAGGCAGGCTTGGTTTGCCTTGCAAGTCAAAGCTGCTTTACTGCTAACGCCGACTCCTCTTTCGGCCAATCACTTCTTCCAACCTCTTTCTGCCAAATTCTTATATATCCCTATACATATTCATATTTCCTCAAATCCAATCCGGGACCTGCCTCTTTGAGGTAGTTGGTGTGCAGTTCCCATCTGAATTAACGTCCCAGCATCCTCGCAAGGGTCGCAAGACTCTTTCAACATTCGCATCATTGATGTATGGTATAGAGTGCTGAAGATCTGGTGGCCACACTTGCCTTATCTCACCTCCTGAATATGTGTGCACTTTTGCACCCAGCTCATTTTCTCTTATACTGATGCATTTCTTTCTGCATCTTCTCATCAACAATTCCCGAGTCTCTGTCACCGCAAGGTTGAGCTGCTTTCTTGACTCAACGAATGGTTCACTGATGTGGCTTTTCTCCCACTCGTTCACCTGCCTGATCAGCACCTTCCCCACTTATTGTCTCTAAACGCTTTTCAGCCCCTCGCGTCTCCCTATTGCTGCTGGTCTGGTTCCATTCATCAACCTGGACTACCACTCTGCGTCCTCTTACTGCCGTCGATGAAGAGCTTATGGATGTCTTAGCTAGTCAAGATCTTCTTCCAAGTCACCTTACCTCTGATGCCTTACTCTACCCCCTCTACTACTCTCCCCCTTATCAAGAGCCAGTTTAAGTTACTGACGACCCTGGGAGGACAACTTTGAGGCGAGGTTCTCCGATTTGGCTCAAATTTTGCATGCAGACATATATTTATGTAAGAAACATTAACTGCAATTTTCAGCTTCCGGGAGGCCCCGGTTCCGGAATTAGAAAAATCAGAAAATTTCGGTTTTTCGTCAATAACTCACTTACTTTTCGTCGTAGCGAGTTGGGAATGGCATTTTTGAAATTCTCCCGTCACACCCGATCAGGCTAAGTGATTCAAAATTATTTTTTCGAAAAAAAAATGTTTTTCTGCTCCACTGGAGGGCTGATTCCAGGAAACCTAGAGTCCGGACAGGTCTAGAGATGTCCTAAAAATGTAGCGCTATCTTTTCTCTACAACATGTAAAAAAATGAGCAAAATCGCTTTGTACCGCAAATTGAGAAAATTGAGCTTGAAAGTTGAAAATCAAGGTCCCGGAACGAAAAATACCATATGCGCTGCATAGTTTGGGCAGCTGTATCTCGGGCACCATTAGACCGATTTAAACCAGGTTACCAGCAATAGAGCCGCCTTTTTGTGCTCTTTTCAACGGTTTTTATTTATGCTTAATACATAACGTTTTGGCGGGAAATTCAAATTTTACTATTTTTCTTGCTGACAACATTGATTGTGTGTGGTCTCTGAAATTGTATGTGAATGTTTTATGTTTCTTAAAGACTGCATCTTTGATTGTGTCTACATATTTCACTGATGCTCATTTTGACATAAAAACTTTTTGGACAATATACCAACCAGGTAGGTTACATTTGTATCATCATTACTGAAATCGCCATGTGCGGAAGAAATGACTTTGATTCAGACTTTGCTGCTGTGTTGGTATGCTGAGTGTATAAAATCTGCGCACAGGCAGTACACCAACAGAAACGCGTGAAACAACCCTAAATAAGAGATTTGTGCTTTAGGCTTCAAGCAGACATGGGCTAGCATTTCGGCTGATGGGGGGAGGTGGAATTTTCAATTCCTGACGGGGGTTGGAGCGCCTGAGGGGACGGTACGCCAAAAAGTCCGATTTTTGCATAAAATAAAATCAAGGTTTTTGGCCTGTTTTTCGTTAAAATAGGTTAAAATAAGCTGTTCTGAGCTCATTTACACCTATCTAGGCATATTTTTATCATAACTTTCCACACAAAATTCTTGCAAAGAATTCCTGATGGGGGTCAACCCGCATCAGCCGCTCTTTGCCCATGTCTGGCTTCAAGTTGGGCTGATTGTGTTTTAGTTATGATCAAAACGACTTACCAGGTGTCGTACACTCTGTGTGGATAACGAACATTCTGACTGTCAACAAAGCCTTGAACTGAAGTAATTTCACCAACATCTTTTGCCCAAAGTGCATAAGTGATGTTTGTGCCTGTGCGGATGGGATTGCTGGGCAGCTGCACAGCGTTTGTTCAGCCTGCCGCACCTCATAAACTGATGTACAGTTTCTGCCCCACTAGATTAGTTCCACTTTGTGCAATAGCACTTGTCAGAAAACTGATCAAAAACAGATTTTCTGAAGATTTTGGAAAAGAGTTGAGCTACTTCCTTACCCACATTGTACTGTAGATACCTTGCTTCTCAGGTCCTATGCCATGCCATTCATGTATGCAGATTTCTGGGTTTGTGCTCCAAAATCCAAACCATTCATGAATGCGAAATGTGATTGTATTATTATTTCCATTTGTCGGTGGAAGTTCGATTTCCTCTATATAAACAGCATCTGTTCTTTTACCTGCTATAGGGAAAATTCGGAGTCCATGTACCTGAAATTCGTGCTTACAGTGTTTTGTACTTTTAAGAAAAAGTCGAGTATGTACTTCTTTGAACACAGGCAGCATCTGTGCAAAGACCGATTCACGATTTCTTGGCATCGGTGCTGTCAAGCCGATGTGGTATACTGTGACTTGGTCGGGCGCATTTAATGGATTGAACAACAGTTCGATCGTGAATGCTGGGAAATTTCCGTCAGCATGGAGAAAGTCCCCAATTCTTACTTGTAGTTGTGCAGCCTCCCTGTGGTGTGCACTCAATACTGGTAGCGTAGATGTGTCTCTGAAAATCCCCAGGTTTCAGGTTTTTATTTGTTAAATGATACTGTACTGTATGTTTTTCACTTGTACTTTTTCTGATCCCATTGTAAATATGCCTCCATTGGGCAACTGGTTATGCTTTTTATTGATTTCTCTTGAACAGCTTCAGTGACAGCTTCTAGCGAATGACACTCGTGGTTCTTAATGATCCAGATGCAGTTCCTTGTGCCACACAAAGACCCATGAAAACAGTTGACACAACTTGTGTTTGCCGTAAAATTGTTTCTTATCTTTCTACAGCAAAAATCTAGCACATTTCGGCCTAAATAATATTGATGGTCTGCTGAAACTTACATTTCCATTTTCACTAACGCTTCTTACACAATGATCACCATTAGCACTGGAAAAGGGTTAGGGGTAAAGCTGAGTTACCAACTTTATGGAATGTTGATAGTTCTAGTTTGAATTGTTTAGCAGCGATCCATTCTCATATGTAGAACATATGTATGGTAACAGCCGTTCAAGGAGGAGGCACATTCATTTAGCTGGACTGAAAGAAAAAAATTTGCAGTGCAATCCCGTTTTATTTGTTTCGCAATGCTCTTACATCCGCTACACTGAGGCGTTTGGACGATCTCATCCCCACGATGCACCACGCGCCACACACAGAGAAATAGATTTTGAGCAAATTTGAAATTTCCAAGCCTCAGCTGACCATAGGTGTACAGTTCATTATTTCCTTCAGTGTTGGTATAGAATGCGCTAAGTCAACACTAGAAAGCATAGCCAGTGCGCCACCCCATGAATGCCCAGTGAATATAATGCTATGCAGCGGAAACTGAATGGAAACTTCATAAACAATCTGCTTCAGTGGTTGCCAGATCGGATGCAGTGCATCCCACACTACTTTATTGACTTTTCCACCAATGAGTGTTGGTGTAGTTGGAAAACGGCTTCTTTTGGTTAGTGTACCACCTCGGAATGCAATTATGACAGCATTCTGTCTGCTATCTAGGGCCAACAATCCCTGACAATCGTTTGCCAACAGGTCACAGGAGTGGGAAATGACTTGAGTGTGTTTTTATGGCAAATGGAGTACCAGTTAATACCATATAGCTAGATACAATCAAAGATCAAAGAATTTAAGAAACATAAACATTCACATACAATTTAAGAGACCACAAACAATCAATGTTGTCAGAAAGAAAAATAGTAAAATTTGAATTTCCCGCCAAAAACGTTATGTATTAAGCATAAATAAAAACCATTGAAAAGAGCACAAAAAGGCGGCTCTATTGCCGGTAACCTGGTTTCAATCGGTCTAATGGTGCCCGAGATACAGCTGCCCAAACTATGCAGCGCATATGGTATTTTTCGTTCCGGGACCTTGATTTTCAACTTTCAAGCTCAATTTTCTCAATTTGCGGTACAAAGCGATTTTGCTCATTTTTTTATATGTTGTAGAGAAAAGATAGCGCTACATTTTTAGGACATCTCTAGACCTGTCCGGACTCTAGGTTTCCTGGAATCAGCCCTCCAGTGGAGCAGAAAAACATTTTTTTTCGAAAAAATAATTTTGAATCACTTAGCCTGATCGAGCGTGACGCGAAAATTTCAAAAATGCCATTCCCAACTCGCTACGACGAAAAATAAGCGAGTTATTATCGAAAAACCGAAATTTTCTGATTTTTCTAATTCCGGAACCGGGGCCTCCCGGAAGCTGAAAATTGCAGGTAATGTTTCTTACATCAATATATGTCTGTATGCAAAATTTGAGCCAAATCGGAGAACCTCGCCTCAAAGTTGTCCATTTTACTTCAGGCATGGGTCGCGAGTAACTTAAACTGGCTCTCAAGATGTCCAGAACATCTTGTGTTAGGTAACGCCCCACTCTGCCATACAAAAAGGTGCGTCTGTTGGCCTGATATCAACAGCTAATCGCTGATGGCCAGGGCGAGAAATTAAACAAACAAACAAACAAACAAACCATGTATCACTGTTTGTACGTACAGTACGTACTTGCTAACAATACGTAGTCATGAGCCAGTCATAGTATTCACAATCGCAAAGAACATTTTGCGAAAACACTAATCTGCGCAAGAGCGCATAGGGTTGCGCACTTTGGTGTTCAATGTTACAGGTCAAGATGATTCTATCGATGTCTTTAAGTCAAATCTACGACTTTTGACTCCATAGATATGGGCCGTCAAAGATGGTAATATGTCCGATATGTCGACATCGATAGACTCCTCTTGACCTATAAAATCGAACACTAAAAAAAGGGTGCAAACCTGTGTTCTTGCGCAGATTAGTGTTTTCGCAAAATGTTCTTCAGCTCGTTATGTAACCTCACAAGAGTTTCATATAGACCTTCTAATGTAAAAAAATTGCAGATTTCGTTGCTGATGACACTTTGCCCGGTGTGCATATTCATTTTTGAGATGTTGCCTTCCACAGCCTGCCAATTCCATACCGGGCTACCTATTGCAACATGAAAATGCATTAGGCAGAATTTTGAGTTTCCGGTAAATTGGTAATAGGAAGCATGCAATTTTCTTTAAAATGAGCCAACTTTAGCAGAAATCGGTCCACTTGGTCAAGAGTTATGCAGAAATAAAATGACCCCTTCTTGCAGGAATTTGTCAAAATCGTCATTTTTTAGAAACAGTATCAGTATATCGGGTTCCACAGCAGCTAGAGACGCTTATTACATACGTAGCTGTTTCCATACTCTATAACTACTGTAAATTTCAGCTCTCTTATTTGATTTTGAAAAGTCATCTCTGCAGTGCAAGTTGCAATCGATCGAGGTTGGACTTAAAGACGGTCAGTTTATAGCCAAAGATTTATAGCAAAGCAACTGCATAATAATTGCACAGAGATTTGTTATTATTATTCGTTGTCGCAGACTTGTTCGTTGTTCTTGTAATAGTTGAGCAGCAGCTGTTCCAGTTGCTTTCTGTCGGCAGTTCTCAGAATGTGTTGGAAGGTCTTCAGATCGATGCCTCCGTTCCGATTGGTGCCGGCCTTCAGTCTTTTCGTGTAGAGACTGTATCTGTCTATGAATGTGCGAAGACGCACCACAGTGTCTTTGGTGATTTTCATCTTCTCATTCTTCGGCTCCAGAATTCCGGTCAGACTCAGCATTTCTTTGGTGCTCGCCGTCACCGTAACTTTGGAGGCGACCAGATCAGCCAAGATCAAGTCCAGACACCGATGCACCAACATGCGCACCTGCACCAGACTGAAACCGAGACTACTACCAGTAGAAGGACTAGTATAAATGGGCACGACAGTTAAATCGATTAGTTGTCATATTCGTTAAACCCGTATTTTCCCATTTTTATTTTCGTATTCGTTATGAAAACGAAACTGCCAAATTTCGTATTCGTATGAGTACGAAAATTATTTTCGTTATGAAGAGGTCTGGAGCAGAAAATTTTTTGAAAAATCAGCCTTCGAAAACGTATGTAAACGGTATTATGCTTTTAAACTCAGAGTTATCGCGCATAATCTATTGGCTTTTGTTATTTTTCTTCCTACGTACCTCCCCGGGTTTAAGGAGTACCTTACCCTAATTCCAAGTAGAGTGCGAACTGGTATTGGGTATTGGGTATTGGGTGTATTGGGGTGTTTTCCAGGTATTGGGTATTGGGGTTTTTACCCCCCAATACCCAATACTAATTTCGACAATTAAAATTAGAGAAAAATCGATGTTGACCTGAAAATTTGATCTGAAAAAATCGAAAAAGTTGATCGATTAATCGGTTTAGTAAGCTGTTTTCGCGTTAAGGAGCTGTCCATAAACGACATCGCTCAAAATCCCGACTTTTCTGAGCCCCTTCCCCCCAAAAATCGCCTTGCGTCCTTTCTAGGGGACCCCTCCCCTTAAGACGACGTTGTTTTCGGTTTACCCCCTCCCGATAAAAGTGCAGTACATACAGAACTGTCATGTTTTCTTGTTGGCATACTGCGCAATCAATAGAGTAAATCCCTACAACTACTCTGGGAAGCTTTTCCGCATTGTAGAAACCTTCGACAGAACGTACGTTAATTGAAAATAATACAATCAAAGTTCCCTAGAATTCCGAAAAAAACGACGTCGTTCCTTGCTAACCCCTCCCCCTCCTGGTGTATCGTCTATCGTGGCATTTCAGCCGACCCCCCTCCCCCTCTGAAATGTCATCGTTTATGGACGGCCTAATCAACTAAACGTTAGTAGAATTTCCTAAAGTGTACGCTTTTCTAAGCGCTTTCTAAGCGCTTTTCTAAGTATTTAAAATGGTGACATTTAATGTAACCGTAATGTACTAGCACCGTTCCTATGGCTATTGCCGTGGTGCACACAATTTCCGGCCGAGTTAGGAAAAAAATTGCCGGAAGCAAGAAACACGACTGAATTACGAAATATTAAATACGAAAACTGTTAATTTCTGCTAATTTTACGCCTAAACCGGCCTCTAAATGCTTTCTGAAAGGCTAATTTTGCAAAATTTTCTAGCCCTGCTTGGGCAGCGGCCCAACCAGCCTCTTAAAAATATTAATTGCAGTATCAAAAAATATTGTGTACACAACTAGAATGTGTCAGTCCACTGAAATGAAATTTTTGGCCCAGCTACGCAAGTATTGGGTATTGGGGGTCTCAGGTATTGGTATTGGGTATTGGGTTTTTTAGGTATTGTTCGCACTCTAATTCCAAGTGAAATGTACGTACAGTATATCTAACGGTACCGGTACCAAAAAATGGAAGCAGCAGAGATCTTCACCAAAATCACCTTTTAATGTTTCAAACAACCCATAAAATAGTGCCGTTTAGTAAGTGAGTTAGTTTCGAAAGAAAAATTCTGCAATCCTGTCAGAAAACCAATAGCGAGACGCAGTTTCCTCAGTTGTTCGAGGTCATAAAATAAAAGCAATGTTAACGCAAGGTCAGACAAACTTCAGTGTAGCGACTCCGTTCGCTGGTCACAACTACAACACAGTCAATCCTCGTAAACAGAACATCAGAGCCAGTTATGTTCCATTTACCGATGTTTCCAAAAAAGGCAAAAACCTAATACGCTGTGTCCTGAACAACTGTAGCTAGTGAAACGCACAAGAATACAATTTCTGAATACTAACTTCGATTTAAGTAACAGGTACTTTAATGCTTTTAAGTGTGGAATGGTGTGTACCAATAGGCGTTTATCTAGATAGAAGATGTATCAAGACAGCATGTGAACTGCAAATTTTGATTTCAAAAAATTAAAAAACGCAGCAAGTTGTCAAAATGCAGATGTGTCTTCTATTTACTAGGGAGATTTCTATAGAAAACACTTTGATGGGCCCAAAAAACAAACGCGTTCATTGATCCTTTTACCAGGCTAAAAAGAATAGCAAAAACGGCTAGTCCGAGTATTTCTGTCCCCTTACTTAAGAGGTTCGACTGTACGTACACGCTACAAGCCAGAGCGTTCTTCAGCGACCTGCTAACCAACTTACCTCATCTGAGGCCGGGTGAGACCAGATGTAACCACAGCGCTACACACCATGCACTAGAAGCGGCAACCAAAGCGAGCCGAGCAGCGAACTGAACAAAGCGACAGACGTTTAAAACCAATCCGTTTACTAGAAACTATAGCGTGTAAAACCAAAATCAACAAAACCTAACAGTCGTCGAGAAACGATTAAGACAGAGAGTGCAACGTAAAGAGGAGGTAGCAGGAAGAAGAGAGAGAGGTCACTCGCAGAAGCAGCAGTCCTGGTCTACTAACCTGAGCAAGTGACCCTTGCTGACCAGGTCTTCGTTGGACTTTATCTGAGCCAACTGTCTCTGTTGCAGGGCGGCCGACCGGTCAGTGGCAGTGGTCAGTTCGTCCAGGTCGCGCGTGTCCGTCATGACCAGGTCGGAGACGTCGCCCATGGTGGCCGAGCGGGTGGGACGTTTGCCGCCCGACTGCACGTTCAGCGCCAGGAAACTGCGAGTCCGCTTACGGTCGTGGATGGTCAGGTGCGGTAGAGACACTGCAATCGAGATCAATCAAACGGTAGCTCGTAAAATAACTTTTGGAAAAAAACCGAAAAAAACAGGAAAAAACCGAAAAAAACCGGCTTGAGTTTTTTTCCGGAAAACAAACAGCCCTGGGTGAGAGTACCTCTTCTAAGTCGGGTGAAGTCTTTGTTTTCCTGGTACTGTCGACAACGCGTCAGGGACTCTTGAATGAAGGTCTTGGTGGTGAGGTCGAGGGACGTGCAGGCCTTCACCTTCTCTGCGTCCATCAGCACCTGAAGGGTGTTGGCGGCTGCCTCCTCCATCTCCGCTGCCGACAGACGACCCTCCTTCAGCTCCTCGCTGAACAGATTCATGTGCAGGTCCAGGTCGAAACTGGCCCCCATGTCCGGAATGAACTCCCTGCAACCCTCAACCGTCTATCATCCCTGCCTATATAAAACACTCTCACATAACACTACTGGTAGTTTGGGCAGAAAGATAACATACCTATCGGAAAGTAACACTATCTTGTAGAAGAAATACGACAAAAACTATGCTTAAATTACTGTAGAGCTTAAAACCGGTTCATAGCAGCTTATCAATCTCGATAAGAGTCAGTGTCTGGTGTCATCGAGCCTAAGTATTCAGATCTAACATTGAAAGTTTGGCCCAGAGGGCTAAAAACTGGCACATCATACATGGGCCGGGGGGTAAGGGGTATACCCCTCCCCCTCGGCCAGCCATACACCCGCCCTCGGCCGGCCATACCATCCCCTCGGCCACCCACCCCCCTCCCGGAGGGAGGAAATTTCTCGCTTATTTAAGGCAAAATAGGCGTTTTTTTTGCCTTTTTTCGGGGGGAGACCCCCTACCCCCTCCGGATTTTTCCGGCCCATGTATGGGCACACTAATACTATTTGATGAGTTATTGAACTGCTGCAAAGGAATTCCCAATTCGACGCTCCATGCTAGAGATAAAAGCGAGCAAAAATCGGCTCGCTAAAATATGGAAACGAAAATTTCAACCTCAAGTTTCTTTCTTACTGACAAGGGTTGGGGCTTAAAAATTTGGGCGTTTAGGCAATTTTAGAATAGATTTTGAAGCTTTGGTCCAAAATTAGTTTTGAGTCAGAAATTTTGTTCGACCCTCCCCTTTGGAGCCCCCTAGCTAGAGCTCGACTAGAACCCCTACACACATTTTTATTTTAGAATTATGTAGAAGCTTCTATTCAAGAGCTTCATTTTTGGTGTCAAGTAATCAAGATTTTAGAAGTAGGTTTTTGAGAAAATTAACCTCAAATACACAAAACCGGCAAAATCGCTTACTCTCAGTATGGACAAAGACTTTTTATTTCACAGTATTGTAGCGCTATTCAAGAGCTACAGTTTGGTAAAACTAACAAAGGTGAGGTGTAGATTTTTGAGAAAATTGACTTTTAATGTACAAAACCTGCTTTTTTGTCCATATTTTTTGCCAGTGAAAACTATAAAAATATGCAGGGGTTCCAGTCCAGCTAAGGGCTCAAAAAGAGGGTCGAAAATATTTTTGACCAAAAATAATTTTGGACCAAAGCTTCAAAATCTACTCTAAAAGTTACCTAGAAGGCCGAATTTTTAAGTCCCAACCCTTGTCAGAAAGAAAAAAGCCAGTTGGACACATTCGTCTCATAGTTAAGCGAGCCGATTTTCAAAGGCTATTTTTTATTTTTCGTTTTTTCGATTTTCACCTTGAGTGTGGAGCGTCGAATTTGGAGTTCCTTTGCAGCAGTTCAATAACTAAATAAGTAGTACTGTATTAGAGTGCCAATTTATAGCCCTCTATGCCAAACTTTCAATTTTGGGAGTGAATATGGCGATGGGCCAAGAAAGACTCGATCGATTCAGACACTGACTCATAAAACTTGTATTCATAAGCCTAAGCTGTGGACCTTTCCAAATGAACAAAGAGATGGAGAGAGGTAACCCACCCATAGAGAGCCCAACTGTCCGGTCGGGGAAAGATTCTTTGGAAGCCGCCTTTCAGAATCCACTCCTGCCTCACACGTTCCAGATGAGCGGTGGCTTTCTCCTTCTCGCTTCGGTTCTTCGACAGCGGGGGCAGCTTACCGACTGCATGCATTGCTTGTCTCTGAACCAAACCACCATTCAATGCATAACTGTCGAAACAAACTTTTGTCTATACTCAGTCAGTGATCTGACTAAAACACGCCCGCACCGCCCAACACTTAGTCTTGGATGGATGGACTGTCCGGGCGGGGCCGTCGTAGCCCCCTGCGTTAGGCCACACTGCGGGTCCATCACGCACCGCACACCCACATCCTGCCCTTCCTTCGCTACTAGCCGGCACACATGCTCAGTGTCAGTATGGTCGGGTCTCAGTGGCAGCTGTCCCCGTTCCCTATGTCCCAATACGTGTGGTTGCTATTGTAGCTTTAGGTGCTTAGGCAGCTCCAGTCGGTTCCCATTTACCTACTCGCTCTCGCCAGCTTTCGGTGGCCTGGGTTGAGCTTTGTGCCGACCACCAACTTTTTGCGGCAAGAAAAGTGCCCCGCCGAGTGGATGAACGCACGACCACGCGCACAGTGGCTTTGTGGCC
Source organism: Sabatieria punctata (assembly GCA_030248155.1). Classification (NCBI taxonomy): domain Eukaryota; kingdom Metazoa; phylum Nematoda; class Chromadorea; order Araeolaimida; family Comesomatidae; genus Sabatieria; species Sabatieria punctata. Next base: position 52,914 of record JASANB010006236.1, read on the forward strand.
TAAACCACTACGCCAACTGTGCCGGCAACACTGTCTTAGCAAAACTAAACTGTGCAGCGTGTTACCTTGAGCATGAGTGCCCGTTGCTGTCTGGAAGAGCGAACGGCCGACTCAGCTGTTCGTTTTCTGGCTGACACAACTCTCCGGTCGCACACGATGGCACTTTTGGGACGGGATCCCTCTCGGGGGTAAGGGCAATGCAGTGGAATACGGGCCAGGGTGAGCAAATCGCAAATCATCAGCGACTTCACCTTCAGATCCAAGGGGCTGTCACTGAAACCCACACACCAATTGTGATTTCCACCATACATGCACACTACTGGGCTTTGCCCCGAACCGGCAACGCAACAGTCAAACCCCAGATCGCGGAATCAATCACCTCCGTTTTTCTTTGGCAAGCAATTTTAAGCCCGGTTCTTTGCTTTTTTGTACAATTTCAGCAAAAACTGTTAAATTGTCTCTCCAAAAATAGCCTATTTTCCTTTTCTCGGCGAGGGAGTATTGCCGATCGACGGGAGGAGTAAGTCCGCAGGCCCATGTATGGGCACATGTATGTATGTGAAGACACGTGAGAAAGACCGAAAGTCACCAGGAGAGACTGGGCGAGAGGTTGACTTCGAGCAGCCAGGGTTTGAGGTTGGTGTCGAGAAGAATATCGAATCCAAACAACTCGAAGCAGTTGTCAGCGTAGGGCACAAACGAAAGACACGCCGCTCCCACAGACGACACTGCGCTCAACAACGTCTTCACTATCAGGTCCTCCACCCGCAACATCAGCACTGCAACAACCACTCTCACCAATCAGAAGCTCAACAAAAGCAAAATGACTATTCAGCACATTAAATCAAACATTTGCAGTCATACATAGGTCAAAACAGTAGTCAAAATCTGAAAATTTGGTAGGTCGCGACCATTTTGGTTGGTGGGGTCAGGAACAAAAGTCGGCGTCAGGTGGGTGGGCGGGGTCGAGCAAGTTTAGGGGTGGGCAACACCCGCGGCCCATGTATGTTAGCAGTCTAGAGAAGAAAGGCTAACCACTCACACTCCGTATCGACGTCATGAGCTTTCAAGTGTCGCAACAAGGCCCCCAATGTCCATTTGTGACCCATGTCCTCCGACTCTATCTCTGTATTCCTGTAACAGTCCTACCTCTTCTTCACTCTTAACAAACAATCAGCGGCTTAACGGCATATTCAGTACCCAACAGCCGATGCATGTACAAAATAGGGTATACGGAACCATACCGGTCACCTACCGATGGGGGAAGGTTGGGGGTCTGAACCCAAATCTAAGTCTAGGGGAGGGGTTGGGTACTAAAAGTCACTCAAGATCGCAAAAATCGCAATTTTGGTTACAAGTAGTAAAAACCGCCAGTTTGGGCTGAAATACAGCTAAAAACTGCGGTTTTACAGGCGATTTTAGCAATTTTAGTGTCTAAAATTCTTAAAAATTGTAACTGAAAGACGCGAGGTTTCATAGCGCAGTACAGCCACTCTGTGGTGAGCAATGCTGCAGGTAGAATATGACTCTCAGGCTGTAACACTCTCTCTGAAGCAACTATCAGCTTTTGTGTTGAAAGTTGCTTCTGATGCAACCTTGCATCTCCTACAAGCTAAATTTCACGCGTGGAAAAAATTTTCTAAAACAAAAATTTACTTAAAAAATCTTTTCTGGCCTTCAGAAAACTTTTTACAACCCTAGCTTGAAGCGTGTAGTGGGCACCTAATATATCGTTTCGAGTGTTTGTTGAGGCTGTAGTTGGTAAGGTGGATGTGGGATTCGCCGTAGGTTCTCGAGTGTAGTGTGTATTTCTCGGCGGCAAAGCGGACCAGGCCTTCGTGGTAGAGATAGGCAACGAGCGGATGGAACGACGTCACTGCTATGTACAACCGAATGTCGAACTTGTGTCCGTTGACCAAGTACGGGTTGTTTATGTAGCGAGACACCAGCATCTGTGAGCCGAGCGGAATTTGATCGGGCTGAAATCATTATTGCATTAGCTAGGCCAGTCAGTCGCTTTGAATAATCGCTGACAAGGCTCGAAACAAAATCGCGTCAATTGCATCGCTGCGCGACATTACCAATTTGCCCAACCTTATAAGGCATTTCTGCTACGTAGCAGCCAGGGCCGCAAATTAGCAATTAGTGGTTGGAAACAAAAACAAACATAACCTACTGAAACAAATGCACTATATGCTTTTATACAACCCATGGCTATTGGTAATGGACGCTAATTTTGGTCGTCGCAGCTAAACGCAATTTTTGGGTCTGCAGAAGAGTTGCCAAGAGATATACCACTGTGCGTGTGCTAATTCTTGTGGCAAAGAGTTGGTGGTCGGCATAAAGCCCCACCCAGGCCGCCGAAAGCTGCTGACAGCAAGTAGGTAAATGGGAACCGGCCGGTTCCTGGAAGCCACAGCGGAAAGCATACATGGGCCGCGGGGGTAAGCGTGGGGTTTACCCCCTCCCATCGCCGGCCAATACCATCCCCTCGGTCGGCCATACCCACCTCCCTACCCCCTCCCAGAGGGAGAAAATTTTCGCTTATTTAAGGCAAAATAGATGTTTTTTTAAACTTTTTTAACTCTGGGCGCACCAGAAGTGGTCAATCAGCTTAAACCAGGGTTCGCCAAATCGGGAACCCGCCGTTGGGCCGCTCTCTTAGTGGACCGACTTCACACCGCTGGAGCGACCTGGACGATGCATTCTGATGCAAATATGCTTGAAGCTAGTGGCTGGGCAGTGAAAGAAGGACGATAATACTACAGTACCCTCGGCCGGTGTACATATGGGGTTCCGAAATGGGTCACAAGGCTTCTAGGACTTCGGTTCCCAGTCATGATGTATCGTACCGTAGACCTCTTACATAAAATGGCTTGTGGCGAGTTTTACAGTTTACAAGGCGAAGTTTTACAGGTAACAAGGTACAAGGTCGCGCATTGGCTCAGTAGTTAGTTCGCTGCCTTGAGTACGGCGGCCGCGGCATCCTGCCGGTTGTTTGTGGGTTCAAAACCTGTCGAGGCGATGGGAAGTAGTGGACACAAAGCCCAACCCAGGCCATCGAAAGTCAGCAATGGCAAGTAGATAAATGGCAACCAAAACCGGCGCTGTCTTGCACATACCGACAACAAAGGGGAGGGCTGTCGTTAAAGGAAGCAGCCGGTCCTTGTGTCTCTTCCTGCTACAGCAGTTGGCTACTCCTAGTCGGAAAGGACAAAAAGTTACAACAACAAGCTAAATTGGTGCACAACTTACGTGAGTGGCAAGAAAGATGCCGCGTCCTCTGGAAGAGCCGACCGGCTTAACGATGAACGGCGTCTTAACGCTGGGCTGTGGTTTGTGGCAGGTCTGGGAGAACTTGGAAAACTCGGAGGGCGTCACGTAGAACTCGGGAATGAAGTCGAACTGAGATTTCGAGTGCAGCAGCTGCATTCGCTCCACGTTCCGGTAGAGCCGGTCCTTGCGCGTCAGCTCAAAGCTGCGCGGAAAGTGGTTGACTCGCTGGTACTCGGTCAGACTGCGCAGACAATGCGCCTTCAGATGCGTCCCCGTCCAGAGCACGTTGAACTGCAGACTGTGCGGACTGCCCTGCAACTTGCCACTCTCACTTTGCTACACAACAACCGAATTTTGGCTGACATCCACGTTTTCTAGCAGAGTGAGAACTGCTATTGGGTGATGGGCGAGTTCGGGTATTTAACAGACTTTGGGTATGGGTTTTTTATGCCCTAATACTGGTATTTCCGATAGTGACCGGTTTACTAAGCAGCGCACCAGTAATCAGGGTTCGTGCGGCTTTAGTATAGCAAAATTCCCTGACCTTTCCCTGACTTTTCCATGACCAAAGTCAAAATTCCCTGACCAACAAGAGTGAGGAAACGGCAACCAACGTGAGAAAAAATTGAAAAATTGGCTTTGTGAAACGCATTTAAACGGTATTCAGAGGGTAATTTCCGGTTTAATTAGTAGTATATAAAATCAAGAGACCGATTTTCAAAAGGGTGGTGTATAAAGTGCTGACAGGACGATTTGGCGGCGAGATGTTTCTGTTGATATCAAATTTTTCCATGACAAGACAGCAAATTCCCTGACTTTTCCCTGATTCCCTGACTTTTTTTAAATTCCCTGACTTTTCCATGACTCCCTGACTTTCCAGGTCCCGCACGAACCCTGAGTAATTAGCTTTGTTTTTTCTGATCTAAACTGTAAAAAAATCAATTTTACTGATACAGAACCTACACCTGCTCACTGAACTACGATTTTTAGTCCAGCTGATCTGAGCAAATTTGTATCTTGGGGTGTCAGGTCAGGTATTTGGATTGGGTTTTTCTGCTATTGTTCTCACTTTATTTTCTAGCTTATTGTTCGTGAAAGTATACTACTTTGAGCCATACATGCAACAGGTACCGGCCGGCGTGGGGGAGGGGGTTTCGCTCGAGGCGGTCCAAAATTTCAAAAAGCTCCAGAAGCTAGCACGTTTTTCAGTGAGGAGGTTAGCTGCCAAATAGCGTTTTAGAGCTAAAAACAAGCAAAAAAAACAAAAACGGCCTCTAAAAACACCGATTCCTCTCAAATATCAGCAGTGGAAACACCAAATTCGGTTTACAAAGGCTTGTCAAGCGAATTTTAAGCATTCCTGAAGGGCCATTCTCATCAGACCCCTGTTTGTCCATTTCATTCTGCATGCTGTTAAGAGACAGCTACCTGTTTAAAGCCGTAGGCATGCAGCACAGTCTTGACGAGTTTCGAGTCGTTCCTGAGCATCTTGAAGACCATTCTGTGCTTGAGCCCGACATTCTTGAAGCGTTCTCTCTCGGCCGCGTTCTCGGCGGTGGTTTTCCGTTCGTTCTCTGCGCCCAGAAAGTCCAGTGCGAGCGGGTTGAACTGGATCACCTCGTCTTCGTCCGACAAACTGCTGTGCGAACTGTGCGACGGACTGGCCTGACCGTGCGAGGAGGCGGCACTCGACTCGGAGGAGGTCATTTTCGGCTCCGGCGCGCATCTGTAACGACTGCCGACTGAGCTCATGAAAATAGCCATGGCCGGCAGCAGCACCGTTCATAAGGCTAATGAGTGAGTGGGCCTTTTAAATTGGAAAATTATTAGCCGGCCAGCAGGCGGTGCTTAGCGCCACAGAGAAAGGCGCTGCCCGGGCGGTGGTTCGATTTTTGCGGAGAGCCACCAGAGACAGAGAGACAGAGAGTTGGCAATAAACAGAGAACCGAAGCAATCATGTTTTTTGGACGACACAAAAGAATCGATTCTGGAAGAAGAGAAATTAGACCGGCACCAGCTTGCAGAGATAGAGAGAAGAGGCCGGGTGAGAGTAGCAGAAGTGGCACTATTCAACTATCCGGACATTTTCGCCATTATAGGGGAGTAATCATTTGGTGGGGGAAAAGGTTCACTAAATCCATATCGTACCCGTTTTAACTATTGTACTTTAGGGGAGTAATGGGCTACTATTGTACTTTAGGGGAGTAATGGCACTCTATTGTACTTTAAGGGAGTAATGGCACTCTATTGTACTTTAGGGGAGTAATGGCATACTATTGTACTTTAGGGGAGTAATGGGCTACTATTGTACTTTAGGGGAGTAATGGGCTACTATTGTACTTTAGGGGAGTAATGACTTGTACGGATTTCGGCCGCGTAAAAGGCGCCCGCCGCGAACTTTCTCACTGCCTTTATGAATTTGACGCTCCAATTTTACTATTTTACTTTAGGGGAGTAATGGCACTCTATTGTACTTTAGGGGAGTAATCGCACTCTATTGTACTTTAGGGGAGTAATGGCACTCTATTGTACTTTAGGCATGTACTTTCCTGTATGGCATGCACTTTCGCTGTTGACATTGGAAAAAAGGTAGCAGAGAAAGGAAAGACAATGGCAATGGATCATCTCTACTGCCTGCGACGATTTGATATTTCTGACAGGTAACAAAGCTCCCCTACCGCTAATTACCACTTGACAAAACTTGTAGGAATATGCAAGAAATTCCTTGAATTGAAGAGTCAATTGATAAAATCTGGGAAGGCTTGCAACGACACCTGAAGAGCAGCTATATCTGCACAAATTTGGTTCACACTTGCCCACAAACAACAACTGTGCAGGCCCTAGATTTTGACTGCACGCAGCAGA
>JASANB010006237.1:0-16507 GCA_030248155.1 Sabatieria punctata
ACATTGTTGGTGAAGTTCTGGAGGGCCTTGTCATCATCAGATTCTTGGATGGATTCCTTGATTCCAATTGTTTCCAGGTTCCAGAACTCATCCAATTGGGGAAGCGAACAAAGTTGGCTGTCTTCATTTGTGAAGACAATGTCCTCTTGGTTTTTTCCACGATTGGAATTGATGCACAGTAGACTGGCTTCACATGAGTGCTTGGCAGGTTGCTTGACTCGTCCCGAAATGAGCCATCCAAGCTTGGAGTTGACAAGGTACAAGCCTTGGTTGAGTTCAATCTTGCTGGGTAGAATGAAGTCCCAGTAATAATCATTGCCAATCAGCAGCTCAATTTGAGTGGACTCTTGCTCCTGTGGAAGCTTGTCAGCCAAAGAATATTTGTTGAGGATCAGCTTGTAGCGCTGAAGGTCCATTGGAATGCGCTCCATGGTGCCAGCCACATTGGGCACAACATGAGCATTGAAGTTGAAGAAGCTGCCATTCTTTAGCTTGAGCTTGAGGGTGGTCATCTGAGTGTCGATGACCTTGGGAGTTGAGGAACCAAAGGTTAGAATGGCAATCTTCTCTTTTCTTCCCATCTTCAACTGGAGCTTCTTGGCCAGATTCGATGAGATGTAGCTGCGATGACTTCCACAGTCCATCAAGAGTCGAATTTCCATGCCTTGAGTTGGCTTTTCAGGATTCAGGATAACAGTCTTGGCAGTTTGCATGAGAACTCGTTCTCCAAAGGCCAGTAGGCTGCTTTCTTGAGCTTGAATTTCTTGGGCTGTCTCCTGAACCATATGAGCTGCTTCGCGTTGAAAGCTGGAGTTTCCTTGTTGAAATCTTCTGTTGAAGGGACCTCTTGGGAACTTGTCTGGACACAAGCTTGAGTGATGCATCCCTTCTTTCTTGCAGTGGAAGCATTTTCTGTTGCTGGTGCAGTCTTTGCTGAGGTGATCCCTCTTGAGACAGATGAAGCAGGAGCCCTTGATCCATTGCTTCCTAGCTTCTACCGTGCTGAATCTTCAGCATTCATCATTCCAATGAAGGCCATTGCAGAAGACACAATTCCTGGTTGGCTTCTGGTTTGGTCCAACAAACAGAGCTTCAGTTGTATAATGCTGAACTGGCCTGGCCAGATTCTTCTTGATAGGAGTTGAATGAACAGACATCTGTTTGACGGATTCCTGCATCAATACCAGCCACTTCAGTTTGTTCCTGAGCATTGCTGTAGTCCATCTTTCTTCTGGGCTCTTTTGTTCTTCCAGCTTCAGCAGGGTTTCTTCTGGTAGCTTGGACTGAATTGACTCGATAAGCAGTGAGCTCTCCACATCTTCTCCCAGCGCTTCCAGTGATCGCAGGACCTTTTCAATCTTGTCATAGGTGATTCGAAGTTTCACAGGGTCGTTGGGGGAAGGTGGCAAGTCCATTAGAGCTGTGTAGTGGGCAGACAAAACTTGCTGGTCATTGCCGAATCTCTCTTGGAGGAGCTTGACAGCAACGTCATAGTTCTCATTGGTAAGTTGTAGACCATCCAGTGCGTACTTGGCCTTTCCTTCCAGGTTGCACTTCAGATAGTTGAGTTTGTCCACCTCTTTCAGTCCAGGATTTTCGTGGATGGCTGCAGAGAATGAGTCCCAGAATTCTTTCCACTTGAGGAGGGATCCATCGAATTTTGGGAGCTGGAGCTTTGGGAGTTTTACAGTTGCACCATTGGTCCTTGTTGACTGGACAGAAGTGTTGAGTTTTTCCTGGTGACTGTCCTCTTCTTGTTTCATTTGAAGATCGTATCTTCTTTGGCTTTCTCTGTCCTCAGCTCCTAGTCACTCCAATTCCAGCTCTTTCCTGATATTCTCTTGAATCTGCAGGCATCTTGTTTCTTCTTGCATCTCTGCCTTTCTGGTTTCTTCTTGGATTTCCGATCTTCTAGTTTCTTCTTGAAGCTGCGCCATCTCAAGGTCTTTCTTTGTCTTTGTTTCTTCTTGAATTTCAAGTTCTGCCCTTCTAGTTTCTTCATGAATTTGAAGCCGCTTTGTTTCTTCCTCCATTCTTTTCAGTTCTTTGCGGTCTTCTCTTTCCTGCTCTTCTTTCTTGAGGCGATCTTCTCTCTCTTGTTCCTTTTCTTCTGCTTCTTTTTCTTTCATTTCCTTCTTGTTGTTGTAATCGAGTTGGACTTCCATGTCATCCAAAGTATCGTCAGCTTTGGAGACCAGTTTGGACAGCATTTCTGAGGTCTGCTGGAAATTCGGATCTTCATCCTTTGAACTTGAGGCAAGCTTGGTGAACTGCTCCAACAGACTCTTCAAGGTGATGCTCTTCCTCTTCAGTCGCATTTGAAGCTTGGCGATGCTGATGGAAGGAGGCTCTTCCTGGTTGAGCAGGTCGTCAGAGGCTGATAGAATGTTGATTACCTCTTCCTTGATGGTGGCGATGGAGTTCAAGAGTTCTTTGGCCATTCTTCTTTAGGGATTCTTCCTTTGTATCCACTTGAAGTAGCTACTGGGTTAACCACTCGCTGCTACCAAATGTTGCGGTGGATCAGGAACAGAAGCCTTGATTGGTTGGGAAAGTTTCCTTTATTCGGGAATAACAACAATAATAACAATTGGGTTGGGGCTGCACAAGCACAGCAATTGGGTAAGCAAGTTGCAATAGCAATAGCTGACAATTGAAGTACATGTAGAATAAGAAGATTCACAATGGTTGGGCTGGGCCCTTATATAGCTCAACAGAATATTCTAGAAAGTTCTAGAATAGTGACGCAACATTATCGTAGGCGCTTATATATGTACAATGCAAGGCCACGCCCACCAGCCAATAGGAGGCGAGACGAAGAAAGTTCTAGAAAGAATTGAGGCGCGCCTCTACTTTGTAGTAAAGTGACGCCACATGACGTCATGGCGGCCTCGCTAGTTCTAGTACATCGCGCCTATATACTATATATACATCAATGCTCAATCATAGCTTTACCTAGCTATGTACAATATAGACTGCTACTCTCCTATAAGCTCGTGTCTTTCACGACAGTACTTTTACAGTGGTAAAGAGGGTGCGGAGGTAAAATTTTGAAGAGGTCCGGTTGAGCCGCTGCTAGCTAGCGAATGTTTTGAAAAATTAGCCTTGTAAACAGTGGCGTATCCAGGATTTTGGAAAGTGGGGGGGGTGTAAAATTTTGAAAGTGCCTGGTTGCAGGGTAAGAAAATTTAGCAAAATTAGCCTTAAAAACGCCTTTAAGAGTGCTTGCCAAAAAAAGTCAGGCAAGCTCCCTTATGGGGGCGGCCGATGGAATTTTTTGACCCCCCATTTTTATTGGCTCATTTGAATTGCCCTATTATGAAACCCCAACAGCCGCGTCGGTTTCGCTCTGGCCGCACTCAAACCGGAGTAATGGTTTGAAGAAGGGTGCTGTGCCGGATCTCCCAGATTTGGCTCCTCCATGCTCTTTCAACTGCTGTCAAATTGGCAGCTTTCGAGATAACACCTTGAAATTGGACACACTTATACAGATTTTCCCGCTCTTTCAAACGCAATAGAGAACAACTGAATACGATGAAAACTGCCAGATTCAGACACGATTTATTAAAGTTCGGGGGACCCGAAATAGACGTGTCTTTCAATTGAAAGAAGTGCCTATGTGGCAACGAGCTCCAGAGCTGATATTTTCAACATAAGTTGACCATGTAAGGATGTATCAAAAACTACAGGCAAACCCACCGATTCGGCTTTGTTTGGGAGCTGTGCAGCTTTGAAGATGACCCTTTTGATCACGATTTTTAGGCATGACAAGCAAATGTAGATCAATTACTCTTTGTCGAAGCCACCTAGAGAGCTGCCACTTGCAACCCATACTAAAACGGACATGCTCTTTCAGAATATCAGCTTCATTTGCCTGTCTACACTTATAGAAATCGCCAATAGGACACCAGCTTATACAGTATAGCACGACCACAACCGCTTTACCTTTAAGTAAATTTTGTTGAATAAAATTTACATGCTGTAGTACATTTAGCGGCTCCATACTAGCAAGAATTTATTGATAAAAGTAAGTGCACTATTATTTTGTAAGTAAGTTTGTAGTAAGTGTATTATTTTGTTACATAGTATATTTCGAACGTTCAAACACTCAGTCATAACTGAGTTATAAAATAGCAGAAAAATAATATATCATGGCAATTCATTTACACAGCTTCAAGACAGTGGCGTATCCAGGGGGGGGGTGTAGGGTGTGTACACCCCCCTTTGCGGTGGAGGTAGGAAGAAAGTCTGTCAAAAATATAAGAAACTAATGAATTATGTACTAAACTGTCTATTTTGTGCTCAGAATGCCTTCTAAATGCGTTTTTGAAGGCCAAATTTTCAAAATTTTCTCGCCCTGGTCGGGCAGAAGCCCAACCAGGCCATTATAAACTACTAAAAGTTGTAATTTCTGTTAATTTTAAGCTCGGAATGCGTTTTAAACGCGTTTTTGAAGGCTAATTTTGCTAAATTTTCTTACCCTGGTTGGGCAGCGGCCCAACCAGGCACTTTAAAAATTTTACACCCCCCCTTTCCAAAATCCTGGATACGCCACTGCTTCAAGACCGAGATATGCATCAAAAAACTCCAACCACATGAGGTTGGGTACATTGCGCTTAATGCAAAGAAGCGTAAGAAGATCATAGCAGGAAAGGCTTTTGTATAATTCTTTGTCGCATTTTCTTGCCCAGTTTTGTCCATACAAAGTTTTACTGAAGTTTGCTTCTACTTACCAAAGCCGCCGTAACACATGTTTTAATCGATGGCAATTTATAGCTAACTGCAGCTTCTTGTGCACTTTAAGCATGAAGGGCGCAAGGCGTAACCAGCTCTAGAAAAAAGTCACCAGAAAACATGGGCCAAAATCCTGCACGCTTAGGCTTGCATATTGCGCACGTTATAGGTGTACGAGATCTATTGAGCTTTTCTGTAAGAGTAGACAAAGCCTTGCACTTTTGAGCAAAGTTAATCGATGATGTGTCCCAGGGTTGCACTGCAGAAAACGTATTTGTAAACAATCAGATATAACATTTGAACTGAGCATGCGATTGATGCGGCGAGTGAATCAATTGAAAGAGCGGGAAATTCTGCACAATCGGGACAAATTTCAGGTTGATTAACCAGAAACTACAGGAGTAGTGACCAGCCTAGTTAGATGGTACCGGAAATTCGGTCAGATTCAGCATACACATGAAAATGTGAAAATTACTTGGGACTGAAGAACTGGACAGGCAAATGAAGCTGATATTCAGAAAGAGCATGTCCGTTTTAGTATGGGTTGCAAGTGACAGCTCTCTAGGTGCCTTCGACAAAGAGTAATTGATCTACATTTGCTTGTCATGCCTAAAAATCGTGATCAAAAGGGTCATCTTCAAAGCTGCACAGCTCCCAAACAAAGCCGAATCGGTGGGTTTGCCTGTAGGTTTTGATACATCCTTACATGGTCAACTTATGTTGAAAATATCAGCTCTGGAGCTCGTTGCCACATAGGCACTTCTTTCAATTGAAAGACACGTCTATTTCGGGTCCCCCCAACTTTAATAAATCGTGTCTGAATCTGGCAGTTTTCATCGTATTCAGTTGTTCTCTATTGCGTTTGAAAGAGCGAGAAAATCTGTATAAGTGTGTCCAATTTCAAGGTGCTATCTCGAAAGCTGCCAATTTGACAGCAGTTGAAAGAGCATGGAGGAGCCAAATCTGGGAGATCCGGCACAGCACCCTTCTTCAAACCATTACTCCGGTTTGAGTGCGGCCAGAGCGAAACCGACGCGGCTGTTGGGGTTTCATAATAGGGCAATTCAAATGAGCCAATAAAAATGGGGGGTCAAAAAATTCCATCGGCCGCCCACTGCCTGACTTTTTTTGGCAAGGACTCTTAAAACGCATTCCGAGCTTAAAATTAACAGAAATTACAAGTTTTAGTAGTTTATAATGGCCTGGTTGGGCTTCTGCCCGACCGGGGCGAGAAAATTTTGAAAATTTGGCCTTCAAAAACGCATTTAGAAGGCATCCTGAGCACAAAATAGACAGTTTTTGGTACATAATTCATTAGTTTCTCATATTTTTGACAGACTTTTTCTTCTTACCTCCACGGCAAAGGGGGGTGTACACACCCTACACCCCCCCTGGATACGCCACTGCTTGTAAATTGCATAAGGCATTCTGAAGGTAAAAAATAATTGCCTCTGCGAAAAAGGTATAAATCAACTGTATGTACTAGCATTAAACCGTACCTCATTGTTTTCTTCAGCCATTCTGTGCGCGCAGAACTTGTGTACAAACCAGCAACGTGAAGATTTATTTATCTAGACCAGAAATATGTACGTAGTTTACTACATCAAAGTTACCAGATAACATCGCCTATGCGAAACACACCACTATACGTAGATAGCCTACAAAGAAAACAAGATAACAGTTGCTTTTTTCTTGACACTGGATTTCCGTCATCACACATTACGAGTTTTGTTTAGAGCATGAGCCGGGTTACGTTGTTTAGGCTGCGAGTGAGCAGCTCTCTCAGGGCTTCCAGTAACCACGGCTACAAAACACGACCGCACCGTTCGACTCATGGCCAATAGCAAGAAAGGATTAGAACAAGTAAATACATCGTTAGCGTAGTAAAACAAATTCGAAACCCAGGCAGGGATGTAGTCAAAGTACATGCAGATGTACGTAAAACACATTATAAAATAGGGAACGATCAAGAGCAGTCCCAGGATAGTGAGTCGTTTGTCGGCTCGGCGTTCAGCTAAGGCACGGGCCTTACGGGCCGATACCGACTGCGAATTAGTGAGTGGATGTCCTCCAGTTGTGGGAACAACTTCGTTCTTGCCTTTGTACATCTTCACTATCATCACTGCGTACATCAGCACAAAGCTGCTGGCCAGCACACACGGTTCCAATGCCATATCGATCATGAAAAAGATATGATGCACCTAAAAGATAAAAAACCACAGAATATATTCTTAGTGCACTTTTGAAGGCTGCCTTTCAAAATTTACCAACCTTTGTTTAAAAATACTAGAGACATTGATTTTAGCATACATATTAAGGTGTTTGGGGGTTTGTTTACCCCTTTAGTTAGAAAGGCCAACCCCCCTCACTCCCGAGACAGTCCAGGGACATCCGACCCAAAAATGAAAGTGCTAGTAGGGGCTCCAGTACTGACTCATACTGTAAATAACTAATTTTTAGCTTAAAATTCGCTTCAGATGCCTTTGGAAACCGAATTTGGGGTTTCCGCTAGTGTTTCCGAGTAAATTTATTTTGAAATTAAATGATGAAGGAATGTGTGATTCGGAGTGTTTATAGTATCGAGTTATCGAGTGGTTGTGTTTGTGTGTGTTGTGTTATACAAAGACTAATCAAGTAAAAGACTCCACATTTGCTTTCGGCACCAAGGAAAGGAAGAAATGTGGAGTCTTTTACTTGATTAGTCTTTGTATAACACAACACAACCACTCGATAACTCGATACTACAGACACTCCGAATCACTTCGGCACCAAGGAAAGGAAATGTGGAGTCTTTTACTTGATTAGTCTTTGTATAACACAACACACACAAACACAACCACTCGATAACTCGATACTACAAACACTCCGAATCACACATTCCTTCAATAATTATTAAATTGCTTGCTCAGCCTTCAGAAGAAAATAACTTTGCTTGCTATTAATTTGCTTGGTGCCCAAATTCTTAAATATAATTTGACACAAATTTGTTATTTGCTATGAATTAAATATAAATTTGCTAAAATCAGCTCAAAACCTGGGTCGTGTCAGTCCAAAATGAGTTGAATATGGTAACAAATGGTCTACAAATTAGCATTTAATGAGTTGATATCTTTGATATAGGCATGAACAAGGATATCTTTGGACTGAACTTGTTGTCGATACCTACAGTGTAGTAGGTTAAGTTTGTGATGCCGCACGTACACGTTTTATGTAAATTCAGGTGCAGGACAGTTTAGGTCAGTCTAATTGTAATGTTACTGACGCGCTCAATTGCCTTTGATCAGTCTCTTGCCATGGTTCTGCTATAAACTAGTACGCCACTTTACTGGCCGCCTGTACGCATGCTGCGACAGGTTATGGGCCCAGCACCCTCGGCTTTACTTTATTGTTGTTTACTGCGGTAAACCCCTGGTGGCTAAGGTGTTGTTGCACGGCCGGTGCGGTGCGTGCTAATGGCTGTGATGATGCAGCGAAGGCAGAAGCAGACGTGGCAAGGTGCACCGACGAGGCAGGTTAGTACAGCAGCAGTGGTAGCTGGGGAGTCAGAAGAGACAGTTGCTCTGCTGGCGGCGTACTCCCGTACTGGCCGTCGTGAAACTGTGCTCGGCTCCTGTGCGTCTCTGATGACGGTGACCTGTACGCCTGTTCGTCTTCCTGATGCCTGGACCGTTTCCAGAGGGAAGGCCCATCTCTTCGACCACAACAACAAGCAGATTGCCCCGGGCTTCATCGTTCGTTCAGGCACTTGTGTTCGGAGTGCTGAGGTGGCTGGTTCTGCGTTTGTGGTTCGTGCTTGCAGCAGAGAAGACGTGTCTGGTATTGAGTGGGGTGGCGGCTTCGTTGGCTCAACGTTTGCGCAGAATGGATGCCCCTCTCAACAGACAGTAGGGGCCAGGAATGGTCAGGTATCGTGTTGTTCGTACTTGAGGGCTGATCCTGGTGTTGTAGACGCCATCTGTTTGGTGGATCGCCTTGGTTGGTCGCATGATGGTGGAGACCTCATCCAAAAACAACCCATCTCGTTTGGCTCCGGATGTCCCTCATGTGTAGGGACCCCAGCTGGTAAACCGGTTAGTGTGTCTAACTTACTCAGTGCTCTCGTGTTCGTTTCCGCTGATCGCCCGGTACAAGAGGAGGAGGATAAGCGTGTAGCTGTACCTCAGCTCCAGCCAGAAGTGTTTCCGAGGAAACTAGGCGTACCAGGAGGGGTGGTTCAGCAATCAGTCGAGAAGCCAGCAGTGCCAGCAGTTGTTCAAGTGGTTTCCTCAGTAGGTCCCGGTCCAGGACTGACTCTTCAACCAGTTGAGTTAGAGGATCGGAGGAGGAGGAGGAGGAACAGCAATGACAGGCTCGTCAGGTTGAGGAGGAGCGATGACGACCTGAGTTGCTAGTACACCTGTTTCCCCAGTCACAACAGCTACCGGTGGAAGACCTGTGTCTGTAAACACTTGTTCTGTGACGTTGTGTCTGTGTATCACTTTATTCTGCCGGTGTCACCAATTTTTGGTAGGAATAGTAATAGTAAGCTTTGTAAAGCAATAGTTCTGTGCTTTTCTTTCTGTAAGTAATTGTCTCTCTGCTTCCAGATTCAGTAGCTTGCTTTTACTTGCCTCTCCTTTTTCTGGTTGTGTGCGGAATGGTTATGCGGCATCAAGGAGGAGTGTCGATACCTACAGTGTAGTAGGTTAAGTTTGTGATGCCGCACGTACACGTTTTATGTAAATTCAGGTGCAGGACAGTTTAGGTCAGTCTAATTGTAATGTTACTGACGCGCTCAATTGCCTTTGATCAGTCTCTTGCCATGGTTCTGCTATAAACTAGTACGCCACTTTACTGGCCGCCTGTACGCACGCTGCGACACTTGTTGTTTTATAGCCAGCCTTTGGTTAAAGAAGCTGCCAAACTAAGCAAATTAATATCAAATTCATATCAAATTTATATCAAATCAAATTTACGAAATTTAATATAATTTTAATTTGTTTGACAGTCATCGCGAGAAATTTAATTTATTATTAAATTGCTATTTACTTGGTGATTTTGGTCAAAATAATTTAATTTTGTTACTTATTTTAATTTGATCGGAAACACTAGTTTCCGCTGCTGATGTTTAAGAGAAATCGGTGTTTTTGGAGGCCCTTTTCAGGCTTTCTTTGCTTGTTTTTATCTCTTAAACGCTATTTGGTAGCTAAAAATAGCGATTAGCCTCCTTAGTGAAAAACATGTGCAAAAACGCATTTTTGAGCTTTTATAAATTTTTGCCCCCTCTGGGAGAAACCCCCCTCGACCCCCCACCGGACGGAATCCCCCTTCCCCACGCTTGCCCGGACCTGTTACATGCGTGTTTTAATGTCAGCCAGCTTCTCTCCCTCACGCACTTGATAACAACGACAGTACAATAAATAAATACATACATATTGATCGATGAAAACAGGATACAAGCTGTCAGTAAATTTGCTTTGAAATCCAGGTAGAAAATGCGGCACAGCGAAGGGCAAAGGCAGTGTCCACTGTAGAACCAAACATACTGTCATCAACTGTTTGTTCCAAATCTGCAAGTGAGTTCTACTATCACCATCTAGTGTAGATACTGTACTTGAAAGAACATTGTTGACTGGGTTGAACTGTTTATATTTTGGAACTTTACATACTTCTAATATCCTGGGCTTCCTGGGTCCGTGTGAGTGGCTTTACCAGAGCGAAGCTCTACAAGAAGGGGAGGGTTGTTGTTAAGGAGGCTGCCGGACCTTGCGTCTCTTCCTGCTCTATAGCAGTTGAGTCCATAGCAGTCTATAGCCTTCTAGTCCCACAGGACAGAAAGTTATAACATCAAGTATTGGACTGGGCTTCTATCAGAAGGGTTGCTTGCGACAATGCTCAAAACTGAAAATACCGTTTGGCCATGGAGAGTGAAGACGATAACCGAGAATCTGTTGAGAGTGAGGAGAAAGACGCCGAACACTTGACAGAAGTAGATGTACCAGATTCCACAGTGAGACAGCGTAGCTGCCCAGACGCTGTCCTTTATGCTTTCGTAATAAAACAACTTGGGAATCTTGGTGAACACCCATTTGTGGACGGTCAGCCAGATGTCGGCCACCCCAACCGATATAAAAATAGTGAAAAAGGCCGAGTTCAACTTTTCACGGTAGCGCACCAGTGTCACCAGCAGGATTATGTAGACAGGTACGCTCCAGATTGTAAACAGAAGAAATGCCCACTCGACTATCTCGCAAAGCAGTTGATCGCAAGCCATTGCAAACATATAGTGAAAGTTCAGCAAGTAAATTAATATTGTTATCAGTGCATTGAAATAGTGTCACTGTGGGATCTATTAAAGGTAGAGAGCATGGTTTCTAATTAGAAGTGGATGGAGTGTGCGTGCTGTGAAAGAACGGCGCAAAACGCGGTGTTTGACCGTACAACAGGCCATTCTAGACTAACATTGTACAAAACAGTCACAAATTTGCTGTTCCCGGTACCATTGCTTTATGATTCAAAGTGGCACCATGCACCGTTCTGAGGTGATATGCATTGGAGGAATGTGTACCGTATAAACTTAAAAGATATGGATAGGGATGTGATTGGGGAGCACCCTGATAAATAGAAATCAAATCAGTTTGGAAAAATATGGTTTCTAGTTTTGACGTCAACAAAAAAGAGTTAAGCTGGAACTGGTTAAGCTGAGGTCACAAACAGTTGACAAAATCTGAAACTGGTTAAGCTGAGGTCACAAACAGTCTGACTAAATCTGGAACCGGTTAAGCTGAGGTCACAAACAGTCAACAAGATCTGGAACTGGTTTAGCTGAGGTCACAAACAGTCTGACCAAATCTGGAACTGGTTAAGCTGAGGTCACAAACAGGTGAGCAAATCTGGAACTGGTTAAGCTGAGGTCACAAACAGGTGAGCAAATCTGGAACTGGTTAAGCTGAGGTCACAGACAGTTGACCAAATCTGGAACTTTTTAAGCTGAGGTCACAAACAGTCGACCAAATCTGGAACTGGTTAAGCTGAGATCCCACGCAGTCAGACCAAATCTGGAACTGGTTAAGCTGAGATCCCAAGCAGTCCAACCAAATCTGGAACTGGTTAAGCAACCAAATCTGGAACTGGTTAAGCTGAGGTCACAAACAGTCAATCAAATCTGAAACTGGTTAAGCTGAGGTCGCAGACAGCTGACCAAATCTGGAACTGGTTAAGCTGAGGTCACAGACAGTTGACCAAATCTGGAACTGGTTAAGCTGAGGTCACAAACAGTCAACCAAATCTGGAACTGGTTAAGCTGAGGTCACAAACAGTCCAACCAAATCTGGAACTGGTTAAGCTGAGGTCACAAACAGTCAATCAAATCTGAAACTGGTTAATCTGAGGTCGCAGACAGCTGACCAAATCTGGAACTGGTTAAGCTGAGGTCACAGACAGTTGACCAAATCTGGAACTGGTTAAGCTGAGCTCACAGACAGGTGACCAAATCTGGAACTGGTTAAGCTGAGGTCACAAACAGTCAACCAAATCTGGAACTGGTTAAGCTGAGGTCACAGACAGTCCAACCAAATCTGGAACTGGTTAAGCTGAGGTCACAAGCAGTCTGACCAAATCTGGAACTGGTTAAGCTGAGGTCACAGACAGTCTGACCAAATCTGGAGCTGGTTAAGCTGAGGTCACAGACAGTTGACCAAATCTGGAACTGGTTAAGCTGAGGTCACAGACAGTTGACCAAATCTGGAACTGGTTAAGCTGAGGTCACAGACAGTTGACCAAATCTGAAACTGGTTAATCTGAGCTCACAGACAGTCAACCAAATCTGGAACTGGTTAAGCTGAGGTCACAGACTGTTGACCAAATCTGAAACTGGTTAAGCTGAGGTTCCAAGCAGTCTCACCAAATCTGGAACTGGTTAAGCTGAGGTCACAGACAGTCTGACCAAATCTGGAACTGGTTAAGCTGAGGTCACAGACAGTCGACCAAATCTGGAACTGGTTAAGCTGAGGTCACAGACAGCTGACCAAATTTGGAACTGGTTAAGCTGAGGTCACAGACAGTCTGACCAAGTCTGGAACTGGTTAAGCTGAGGTCACAAGCAGTCCAACCAAATCTGGAACTGTTTAAGCTGAGGTCACAAGCAGTCTGACCAAATCTGGAACTGGTCAAGCTGAGGTCACAGACAGGTGACCAAATCTGAAACTGGTTAAGCTGAGGTTCCAAGCAGTCCGACCAAATCTGGAACTGGTTAAGCTGAGGTCACAGACAGTCTGACCAAATCTGGAGCTGGTTAAGCTGAGGTCACAGACAGTTGATCAAATCTGGAACTGGTTAAGCTGATGTCACAAGCAGTTGACCAAACCTGGAACTGGTTAAGCTGAGGTCACAAACAGTCCAACCAAACCTGGAACTGGTTAAGCTGAGGTCACAAACAGTCCAACCAAATCTGGAACTGGTTAAGCTGAGGTCACAAACAGTCGACCAAATCTGGAACTGGTTAATCTGAGGTTCCAAGCAGTCCAACCAAATCTGGAAGTGGTGAAGCTGAGGTCACAGACAGTCTGACCGAATCTGGAACTGGTTAAGCTGAGCTCACAAACAGTCAACCAAATCTGGAACTGGTTAAGCTGAGGTCACAAACAGTCCAACCAAATCTGGAACTGGTTGAGCTGAGGTCACAGACAGTTGACCAAATCTGAAACTGGTTAAGCTGAGGTCACAAGCAGTCCAACCAAATCTGGAACTGTTTAAGCTGAGGTCACAAGCAGTCTGACCAAATCTGGAACTGGTCAAGCTGAGGTCACAGACAGGTGACCAAATCTGAAACTGGTTAAGCTGAGGTTCCAAGCAGTCCAACCAAATCTGGAACTGGTTAAGCTGAGGTCACAAACAGTCCAACCAAATCTGGAACTGGTTAAGCTGAGGTCACAAACAGTCTGACCAAATCTGGAACTGGTTAAGCTGAGGTCACAGACAGTCTGACCAAATCTGGAACTGGTTAAGCTGAGGTCACAGACAGTTGACCAAATCTGGAACTGGTTAAGCTGAGGTCACAGACAGTTGACCAAATCTGGAACTGGTTGAGCTGAGCTCACAGACAGGTGACCAAATCTGAAACTGGTTAAGCTGAGGTCACAAACAGTCAACCAAATCTGGAACTGGTTAAGCTGAGCTCGCAGACAGGTGACCAAATCTGAAACTGGTTAAGCTGAGGTTCCAAGCAGTCCGACCAAATCTGGAACTGGTTAAGCTGAGGTCACAGACAGTCTGACCAAATCTGGAGCTGGTTAAGCTGATGTCACAAGCAGTCGACCAAACCTGGAACTGGTTAAGCTGAGGTCACAGACAGCTGACCAAATTTGGAACTGGTTAAGCTGAGGTCACAGACAGTCTGACCAAGTCTGGAACTGGTTAAGCTGAGGTCACAAGCAGTCCGACCAAATCTGGAACTGGTTAAGCTGAGGTCACAAGCAGTCTGACCAAATCTGGAACTGGTTAAGCTGAGGTCACAGACTGTTGACCAAATCTGAAACTGGTTAATCTGAGCTCACAGACAGTTGACCAAATCTGGAACTGGTTAAGCTGAGGTCACGAATAGTCTGACCAAATCTGGATCTGGTTAAGCTGAGGTCACAAACAGTTGACCAAATCTGAAACTGGTTAATCTGAGCTCACAGACAGTCAACTAAATCTGGAACTGGTTAAGCTGAGGTCACAGACAGTCTGACCAAATCAGGAACTGGTTAAGCTGAGGTCACAAGCAGTCCGACCAAATCTGGAACTGGTTAAGCTGAGGTCACAAACAGTTGACCAAATCTGGAGCTGGTTAAGCTGAGGTCACAGACAGTTGATCAAACCTGGAAGTGGTGAAGCTGAGGTCACAGACAGTCTGACCGAATCTGGAACTGGTTAAGCTGAGGTCACAGACAGTTGACCAAATCTGGAACTGGTTAAGCTGATGTCACAAACAGTCAACCAAATCTGGAACTGGTTAAGCTGAGGTCACAAACAGTTTGCCCAAATCTGGAACTGGTTAAGCTGAGGTCACAGCCAGTTGACCAAATCTGAAACTGCTTAAGCTGAGGTCACAAGCAGTCCAACCAAATCTGGAACTGGTTAAGCTGAGGTCACAAACAGTTGACCAAATCTGGAACTGGTTAAGCTGAGGTCACAAACAGTCTGACCAAATCTGGAACTGGTTAAGCTGAGGTCACAAGCAGTCTGACCAAATCTGAAACTGGTTAATCTGAGCTCACAGACAGTCAACCAAATCTGGTGCTGGTTAAGCTGAGGTCACAAACAGTCCAACCAAATCAGGATCTGGTTAAGCTGAGGTCACAAACAGTTGACCAAATCTGGAACTGGTTAAGCTGAGGTCACAAGCAGTCCAACCAAATCTGGAACTGGTTAAGCTGAGGTCACAGACAGTCTGACCAAATCTTGAACTGGTTAAGCTGAGGTCACAAACAGTCCGACCAAATCTGGAACTGGTTAAGCTGAGGTCACAAATAGTCTGACCAAATCAGGAACTGGTTAAGCTGAGGTCACAAGCAGTCCAACCAAATCTGGAACTGGTTAAGCTGAGGTCACAAACAGTCTGACGAAATCTGGAACTGGTTAAGCTGAGGTCACAAGCAGTCTGACGAAATCTGGAACTGGTTAAGCTGAGGTCACAGACAGTCTGACCAAATCTGGAACTGGTTAAGCTGAGGTCACAAGCAGTCTGACCAAATCTGGAACTGGTTAAGCTGAGGTCACAGACAGTCCAACCAAATCTGGAACTGGTTAAGCTGAGGTCACAAACAGTTGACCAAATCTGGAACTGGTTAAGCTGAGGTCACAAGCAGTCAACCAAACCTGGAACTGCTAACAGTCAGTCCACTCTGAAGAGAAGTCCATTGAAACTGTGCAGTCACCTTAAGAACTGCATTTAAGGTGGTTAAGGAGGGGGAACAGAAATCACACCCAATTATAAGATTGTGACAACTGAATGCCAACTTTCAGAGAAATCCAGGTTTTGCAGGATAAGAAATCAGTTGGCAATCCCATCCACATCATAGATTGGTAACCTGATTAGAGCAATAGTCTGGTAATTCGACTGATGCAGTGTGGTATGTGCAGTCAGTCCACTCTGAAGAGAAGTCCATTGAAACTGTGCAGTCACCTTAAGAACTGCATTTAAGGTGGTTGAGGGGGAACAGAAATCACACCCAATTATAAGATTGTGACAACTGAATGCCAACTTTCAGAGAAATCCAGGTTTTGCAGGATAAGAAATCAGTTGGCAGTCCCATCCACATCATAGATTGGTAACCTGATTAGAGCAATAGTCTGGTAATTCGACTGATGCAGTGTGGTATGTGCAGTCAGTCCACTCTGAAGAGAAGTCCATTGAAACTGTGCAGTCACCTTAAGAACTGCATTTAAGGTGGTTGAGGGGGAACAGAAATCACACCCAATTATAAGATTGTGACAACTGGATGCCAACTTCCAGAGAAATCCAGGTTTTGCAGGATAAGAAATCAGTTGGCAGTCCCATCCACATCATAGATTGGTAACCTGATTAGAGCAATAGTCTGGTAATTTGACTGATGCAGTGTGGTGTGTGCAATCAGTCCACTCTGAAGAGAAGTCTACTGTAGACTGTGCAGTCACCTTAAGAAGTGCATTTAATGTCATTGAGGGGGAACAGAAATCACACCCAATTTTATGATTGCGCCAACCAAATGCCAACTTTCAGAGAAAATCTGATTTTGCAGGATAAGAAATCAGTTGGCAATCCCATCCACAT